>BJCG01004511.1:0-44667 GCA_005406145.1 Prunus yedoensis
GAATTTTTCTCAGCTTCCTACCTAATTGTACTATTCTTGAGGTGTTGGGTCTTAATGATAATCATTTTGGAGGAGAATTGCCAGCATCAATCGCCAACCTTTCTACCCAACTAAAAAGGCTTACTTTGGGGACCAATTTGATACATGGAAGCATCCCTAACGGCATTGGAAATCTTATAAACTTGACCCTTCTGGCCGAAAACTATTTGGGTGGTAGTGTCCCTGATGTAATCGGGAAACTTCAGAAGTTACAGGGTGTTGAGTTGTATGCTAACCAATTTTCTGGGCCAATTCCGTCCTCCCTAGGTAACTTGACTTCATTGACAAGGCTCCTCATGCAAGAGAATATGTTTGGGGGAAGTATACCACCAAGTTTCGGGAACTGCAAAGATCTACAGACACTTAACCTTTCAAGTAACAATCTAAATGGCACCATTCCTAAAGAGGTTATTGGGCTTTCATCCCTTTCAATTTCTTTATCCATGTCTAACAATTTTTTGACCGGTTCACTACCATCTGAAGTGGGTGATTGAAAAATATTGGGGAGTTAGACGTTTCAGAAAACAAGTTATCAGGTGAAATCCCAGGAACCCTCGGCAGTTGTATTAGTTTGGAGCGTCTTCATTTGCAAGGTAATAAACTTGAAGGATCAATTCCCCAAACACTAAAAATTTAAGAGGCTTGGAAGAAATAGACATTTCACGTAATAACTTATCAGGGAAAATTCCTGAGTTTCTAGGAAATCTTGGATCTCTTAAGCATCTCAATATTTCTCATAACAATTTTGAGGGTGAATTGCCTAGAGAAGGGATCTTTTCAAATGCAAGTGGTGTCTCAATCCTTGGAAATAATAGGCTATGTGGTGGAATTCCAGAATTCCTTCTTCCTGCATGCTCTAGCAAAAGGCCATTCACCTCGAGGATTACTTGCCCCAAAAGTATTCATCCCTAACTTGTGCACTAGCATTTTTAATTGCTCTGTCATGCTCCTTTGCTGCTTGTTCATATGTGAAAAGTCAAGAGATAGACTAGTCACTTCGCATTCTTATACGATTGGAAATCAGTGTTTCTTACTCTCAACTCGTTCAAGCAACTGATGGGTTCTCTGTGGACAATCTGATTGGCTCGGGAAGTTTCGGTTCTGTTTACAAAGGAGTACTCCCTAGTGATGGAACGGTAGTTGCTGTTAAGGTATTAAACCTTCAACAAGAAGGAGCTTCCAAGAGTTTCATTGGTGAATGCAAAGCATTAAGAAGTATAAGGCATCGTAATCTTCTCAAGATCGTAACTGTCTGCTCCAGTATTGATAATCAGGGCAATGACTTCAAAAGTCTAGTTTTGGAGTTCATGGAAAATGGAAGTCTAGACCAGTGGCTTCATCCAAGAGATGATGAGCAATCTCAGCCTAAGAGATTAAGCCTTATCCAAAGACTCAATATCGCAATTGATTGCTTCTGCACTAGATTATCTGCACCACCACTGTGAAACGGCCATTGTTCATTGTGATCTAAAGCCAAGCAATGTTCTTCTTGACGAAGATATGGTAGCCCATGTTGGTGACTTTGGTTTAGCAAGGTTCCTCTTACAAGCATCAAATGATCCCACCAAAATTCAAACCATGTCAGTTGGGCTAAAGGGTTCCATAGGCTACATTCCTCCAGGTATAAATTTTAAAATCCTCACTTCCTAATAACTTTTCTCTGATGCCGCTGTTGGTTTATGTGGTGATTGTGAGTGGTGGGGTGATACCACTGTTGTTTTAAGGGTGAACGGGTTTAGGACAACATACAATAGCTGAAACAAAGTGATTTTATTATATTTGAGAGAATAGTACATAGCTTGGTATAGGCTAATTGGCCACCTTCTTAGCTTATTGGCTTATTGGCCATCACACTTGATTTAAATTAGTTTAGGCTATTTGGCCCTCCACTTAGATTGGTGAGCTTATTGGCTCCTCAACATAGCTTTTGTTTGGGTATAGCTCTTGGCTCCATTAGTTTGGGAGTTGGCTTGTTTACTCCCACATAGATTGGGAGTTGGTGGATGACTCCACTTTGCTTGGGAAGGCTACAAGTCCTTTTATAGAGATGAGAGTAGCCTGACATAGCATTCTCCATCGACTTGGTTACTTTACTTCAGCCACAAGTGTGTGGCTTTATCTAGAATATTCTATATTGTACAATATTGTTTTTGTGGCTATTGTTTAGCCATCATGCTCCACTACCATAGTCTAGCAACATGAGTGTTCTTACTCTAGAGAGTTCTTCCAACTTCAACTCCCTTTGTCTAGCCAACATAGTTTGTTCTCCACAACTCTAGAACCATCGTTGTATTCATGATTCTTCTAGAACTGTGTAGAACACAAATGGACATTATTTTTCAACAATAAAAAAGATTGCTGACTCTTTTTTTACTAGACAAGAAGTATCAGAAAATTTTGAAATATATAAGATAAATTCTTAAGGTCCATCAACTACGACATCCTAATGTATGCATTGACATGCAGAGTATGGCATGGGAAGCCAAGTTTCCATAATGGGAGATATTTACAGCTATGGGATACTGTTGCTAGAAATGTTCACAGGAAAAAGACCAACCGATGACATGTTCAAAGATGGTTTAAGCATTCACCAATTCACAGCCATGGCTTTGCCTGACCATGCCAGGGACATAGTTGAGCCTTCATTGCTGCTTGAAACAGATGATGAGGAGGATGATGATGAACACGACGACGAATACGAAAATGACATACAAGAAAGACCCACAGGGAGATATAAGGATCTTGGCCCAGACAAAGTAAAAAGATTGGAGGAATGCGTGGCTTCAGTGATGCAAATAGGGATCTCATGCTCTGCCGTATCACCGACAGAGCGGATGCTTATGGATGTTGTCGTCAACAAAATGAATGCAGTCAGGGGCTCATATCTCAATTATTTAACAAGAAGAAGAAGATGATGATGATGATTGCAATGTAAAAGAAAATATTTTTATGTAATAGTTTATCTCCGCTTAGTACATGATCTACTGCAATGTAAGCCTATCTATGTCCAGATATGTGAACTTATCATTTTAAAAGAGAAAAGTTAGTGTACACAAACTATAACGTGGTAAACAATTTGGTGGTAGTATCCCTCATGGAATTCGGAAGCTGCATAAGTTAGGGATACTTCCCTCATGAAATTGGGAAGCTGCATAACTTATCATTGACTTTGTTAACACTTTTCTCCATGGAGAATAACAGGTTAGAGGGAAGTATACCTTCAACCCTTGGAAACTGCCAAAATCTACAGGTACTTAACTTTTCTATTAACAATCTAACTGGAACCATACCTAAAGAACTTGTTGGGATCTCATCTCTTTCAATTTCTTTGACAATGTTTAACAATTCTTTGATTGGTTCACTACCATATGAAGTGGGTGATTTGGTAAATCTCGCGGAGCTAGATGTATCAGGAAACAAGTTATCAGGTGATAATGACCCGTGGCAAATGTACTAGTTTGGTACGCTTACATTTGGAAAGTAATCAATTTGATGGAAAAATTCAGTCTATCGTAATGGGCAGCATGGAATCGACTGAACGAAGCAAAACAATGATTCCAATAAGTTTGGTAAGCCTTTGAAAAGCCACCAACTCGTTCCTTGTCAGCCAACGTAAGGGCAAGAGGCATACCGTCTTTGGCACGTTATCCTCGCTCCAAAAGGCCTTATGCAGTGTGCAAGGATCACCATGGCTGGGACTAAAAGACATACCCTGATCAAGCCCAAACTGCCGTCTAACTCAGTGCTGAGAATAATGCACGGAAGCCTCCAAGTGATCATTGACTAGTGTGGGCAAAAGGAGGCATGCGACGCTCAACAGGGCTTCTCTTCTTAATTGACGACCTTGTGCCGTCATTACTGGGGCCCTCAACTAGACCGTCAGAATTAGCATAGAGAGGCACATGCTTAAATTCCTTCGGCATAACACAGTAGGGACGAAAAACGAAGTTCTCAACACCATCTAGAAGCTCCAGAAAATTCAGACCCTTCCTTTGCATTCGCCTGGACCACTTACAAACAAGAGGGAGTCTTTTCAGTACATAAGAGCCCTCACCGGAATCGACAAGCAGCCTGGCCCGTGAATAGGGAAGTGGGGACACATCTATCCCTTTGAAGCGCTCCCATAAGAATACTTGCAAAAAGCTTGAGTTCAGGAGGGTTTCCACAACCATAGTCCCTGTTGCCCCTTTTTCAAGAAACTCAACCTGGTCAAGTAGGCGATATAGGTGCCCTAAGAACATGGGGCCTAAAGGAATCACGTCACCTCGTGTTATTGCCAAGGCCAAAGGGAACACCCGCTCATGTAAACAGTCTTGAGAAAAATCGCAAAAGATGAATCTCCCAAGACATAATGATATAAGTGCGTCAAGACGACACGGCTCATTTCTGTTGGCATCCCCGAAATACTGTATCCAATTGCTAATCGTAGAGAGGTGCTAGGAGCAGTCGGGGTGCCGCAAATGAGGAGGTGGAAAATGTTAGCCACATCCTCAAGTGTGGGGGGTAAACTCCCACCATGAACAAATGAAGGTGTGCGTCTCGGTACTTTATCACCTAACCACATGACGAAGCATCTTGGCTTCAATGTGGATGTCACATACCTTGGAGAGGAAAATGGCACCCAGCACCCCCGTCCGGCGTAGGATGTCGCAACTAGATGGTTCCTTTAGTTCACGGTCAACCCACTCTGACCAACCCTTGCTGATGCCACATGGATACTGAAAGAATAAGGGAACTTCCAGAAACAAGCCCCTCTCTATACAGCACCTTGATATGGACGCAGGATCAACCACTGGAATAATTTCTGGCATTGGCTCTCCATCTACGACGGCGTCCTCACAAGCATTCTTAAGCAGAGGAGGGGGCCTCCCCCTCTTCAACCTGTCATCCAGTGAATAAAGGTGATCCCTAATGATTGACGATGGATCATTGGATGTCATGGTGAATCTTGGCAAGTGACAGACCCCTACAAAACAAATAATAAGTGAAAATAAGCGGGGGTCAAGAACATAGCACGCGCGAGATGTGTGTCAAGCATGACAAGTTATGCTCACGCCAAATGAAGCGGTTAAACAAGTATCCAAACTGCATGAAATTATCATTCAAACCCATGGCAAGCAAATTCTCGTTCCATGATCGACAAACAATTCCCATGGCAAGCCAATTCTCTCTCAAAATGCAAAAATCCAAGCGTTGCAAAACACGCATTCTGTCAATTTTTATGTCCCACGACATAGGGGCAAAACCAAAGTAAGTCAAGCATGCGTTCACAAGAAAAGCAAGCCTAGGCCAAAACGCCAGTCTATGTCTATTCCTACAAAGTCAAAGAAGGACTCACAATTCCAGCAAATAGAAAGAACTACTTACTGAAGACCAAGGTAGAAGTTCAAATGCCCAAGTTACGAAGTCGGTGCGCTCAAAGCTTCTAGCAGCAAGGGATACGACGCAAGCTTTCAGAACCTTCTCCTTCTTGTGTCAGAGACGTACAAACCTACAAGGGAACAGCGCATCGTGCAAAATTTAGCCTTTTACTGGCATAAAGGGGCCCAACACATAATAAAGAGGAGGAAAGAAAAATGAAGAGAAGAAGAAAGAGGGCACTCCATACCAGCGATTCCTCTTCACGATTTCAGTACCCTTCCAGTAGCTTGCGAAAAAAAAATCAAAAGGAAGAACCCCATAATTGATGAAAACCCTTCCTTGCTGGTGATTACGCTGTGAGTACCCTCGTTGTGGCGGCAACAAAAGATGGATGAGTCAAAGGGGTTGAGTGCTTGGCTGCCAAAACAAAGAGCAAAACCCAGGGTATGAAGAACCCAATGAACCTTTCAATAGATTCAATAAATTACAAGAGAAAAGAGCATACCTTGTTAATCCCTCCAAAGGATAGCCTCATATGCACCAAGAAAGGAGAAATCGGGGATTTTTGGAAGGAAAGTTTGCACGGAGATATTTCTTCCAGCAATGACAAGTGGGTTTCTTCATATGGAGGGGGATGACGGAGTTGGGTTCGGCTCGAGCTCTCTTCTAGTGGCTGGAGACGGGCGGTTCTTCTTGATCTCACTCTGTCTTGCTCTGAATTCGTTGGAGGAAGGTAAAAGAAGGAAAAGAAAAATGAGGGAGAGAGGTTTGCTTTGGTGCGCATGAAGGAAGAGGGAGGAAAAGAAGAAAGAAATAAATGAAAAGGAGAAAGGAGGAAGGAGGAAGTTGGTATTTGGGAAACCACAAATAATTGTTGGAGCTTGTCATGGCACGCTGCCTTTGTGCACATGGGAAGAGAAGGGGTCTCTTGCGATTAGAAATTTGATTTTTGGGACAGATTTAATTATATGGCCCATTCCAACACCTGTTTATGGCCCAAATAATTAAGGGGGCTAATGTTGGGGCCAAAAAAATCCATAGTTGGCCCAAATAAATTCTCGGCCCAGTGCGATACCTTATTGAGAAGAGAACCGATTGGGACACGCAAAAAAAAAAAAAAACCATCATACACGCACGCACGATTCATGTGCCACGCCAAACAAATATGTAATATGTCATGCTAAGAGTTGAAACTAGCCTATAAAATGCACTGGCTCTTTATCACATCAAGCATCATAGCCCTTTTCAAAAAAGATGAAATTCGAGCACGCTAATCGACGTGCAATGCCAAGCAGAAAAACCCTTATTTTGCACCCAGCCATGCTACAAGCTTAAGTGGGCCCAAGCCACGCAAATGTTCGGGCCTTGCTGAGTGGGTTGTGGTATGGATGGTTACCAGCATTCACAAGGCCTATTGATGAGCCAAGAAGTGGAAGTTTTGGGGTACTTGGGAGCCCCAACACTCAAGCCCATTTTTTGAGCCCAAATATGTGGGTAAGCATGAGAAGAGAGAAAAAAGAGGTGGCCCGTTACCTTAAAAAGTTGGGCCCATCACCTTAGTTAAAAATAGCCCATCACTCTAGAAGGTTGGCCCATCCCCTTAGTAAACTAGCCCATTACCTCAGGAAATGGCCCAAGTGACTTAGAAAATATCTGAAAGTCTCTAGCACATAGCTAGAGACAAAACCACGATAGAAAACCAAGATATATTTGTATGCACAGGCTACTGGGAGACTCCAGCACGCAGCCAAATGCAAACCCGCAGGCAGATCGTTTAAAACATCAAAGGTTATTAATGCGCACAGGTTGCTAGGAGAATAAGTACCATTCAGACCAATATTGTTACCAAATTCTTTCTCATAGCAGCTCTTGCCATGAAATAGGGAAGGAAAGAAGGAGAGTTGACAACCAAAGATAGGAGATTGCCACTGGAATGGCTGTGGGAAGACTCTAGAGCTCCCAAAAATCTTGTCTCTGTGTATTTGGACTGAGGAAGATTTCACAAAATAGGGATGAATCAAAGGAAGAGAAGGGGAATGGAAGGGGAGACTTGGTAGATTTGGGAAGAACCATCTAGGGTTTCTTGGGAAGAACCATCTAGGGTTTCTTGGGAAGAAGGAGCTTCCCGCACCTATAAAGGGGGCATCTCCTACCCATCATCTCAACCACATCCAGAGAGAGCATGCATCACCTATCATCCCTAAAACCCTTCAATTTTGAGCCATATACCCCCATCTCTTCCCATTTTCTCTTATGGCAAGCCATTCCAGAGCATGACGAAGCTTTCGTCAAGCTGTCGGAAAATTACTTAAACCACCTACTTTTCCTCCCTCATCTCTTCCTCTCTCCCCTCAACAAATTCTCTCGAAATTCCTTCTCCCCTTACTTTGAACCCCTGTTTCTCATAGGAAATCCAAGCCCTCTCTCTCTTTGATGCCAAACTCATGAATGCTTAGCTTCCATGCCACAAGCTTCTTAGGCCAAGCTGTCTATTTATCTGTAAGTAACTGTTGGTTTCGTTAGTCAAGGAGACCAAGGTTTTTCCTAAGGCTCCACAACCCTTTCGAAGCACTCTTGGGGTCTGATTCTTGAACTCAGACACAGGGGCAACTCCACCCATTTGCTCTTTACAGCTGCGGGAACTATAAGTAACTGTTGGAAACTCCACCCATCTGTAGCTGCAGGAACGAAAAAGCCCATACAATACTATATACTCTTCTCACATGATAAATGTTACGATTTGATTATACATTTATAAACACCTTATTTAAGATATGAAAGTGACAAGAGTATATACATAATTAATTAAACATATGAATATAAGAGAAGTGAGGAGAAGGGCACTCTCACTCTTAGTCTTTACTTTAGGCAGCCGCAGAGAGGAAGAGAATGAATGAAAGAAAGTGTGTTGTTATATTTTTGAACTTTATTATTGTAAGAAAATGGTATTTCTGATATGTATCTTTACAATACACAAGGGTATCTTTTGTAAGGGAAAAGAGTGTTATGTAAGGTAAGAAAATAAATTCCTAAATTACCCTAAAGTAAAAGTTGATCAGTTTGATTGGGTCCATTAAAATAATATGACAAACATCTCTGTGTTGATTACATTACAAGACAATGAATCAACTTGTTTGATTTAGGTTTAGATCCAACTTATTTTCAAAACTTGTTTATTCACTATTTGGTTGCTTTTCTCAACATTTTAACCATAATGTGCTTATTTTCTATCAGGTTGCTGCTGATGACATGATGCAATGAGTAATATTGAAGTTTTCTTCCGTATTTTAGCCAAAACTTATTGTATGAGAATCCTCCCTTGGTCTAGTCATTTTCAACTATATTTTTGTACACGTCCCTCCATCTCTATGCCTCTCACACTTCTCCTTTTGGAGTTGGAGTGTCCAACTAACCTTTCAATTGTGTGATGATGTGAGAAAGAGAGTAACGAATCTATAATATCTATATGACAAAAGCCAATAAGGTTTGAAAAATCAAGGGCCTACACTACACCTGAAAACAGCAATATTTTTGTCTTTTTTTTTTTGTTTTTGAACCATGTATATAATATATCCTTTGGTTTCAGCATGTTTCTTCTGGTTTATATCTGCCCAAGATTCTAACAAGAAACTAAAAGTCAAATGTCTTTATTTGCTGATGTATGATTGATTCACAATTTTTTCTTTTCCTTTTGGTGGAAGATTCACAATGATTCCTGAGTTTAACTTGATGGGTCTTTTTTTAAAATTTTTTAAAAAAAGAATAGCCCATCACCTTATTAATCTATAAATAAAACCCTATTTTTATACGTAAAACCCGATGAATAGTGTCCCACTCAACAAGTTACTTAATCAAGCTTAAAATCTTATTTATTGTACTATTTAGATCCCGAATTTTTTTAGCTCGGGCTGGGCCAAAGTTTCAAAGGGATTAGACCTGAGCAAAAACAAAATATATAAATTATTATCAATAAGAGATGATAGCTAAATTGACATTAGCAATAAAAACAACGTACCTCTTATATATATATATATATATATATAATGTACCTATTATCAATAAAACATAATAGGTAACTGTGTAGGTGCATTTGTAGGTACACAATCAGAGGAATGAACAACCAAAAAAAGAGGAATGATTAATATGCAATAAATCAGGGTCTATGAAGAAGAAAAAAAAGGTTACGTACATTTACAACAAGGAGTTAATATGGTATGCCATGTGAATAAATCATAATACAAAATGTGAAGGTGATATGTTACCATACAAGTTACCCTTATCTTCGAATTGAAATCGACATTCAATTCATGTTCTTCTCCATTTAATAATAATAATAATAATAATAATATCGGAATGAATTAAGGCAAAAAAAGAAGAAGTTGCAAACATGGAAAATCACTTGGACACAAAACCGGATTCTCTAAATGAGGTTAGAGAAAGTGTGATTAATAGGAATCCATGGACAGGGTAGGAAAGGAAAAAGAAAAAAAAAGGAGAAACATTTGCGGGCCAAATGATTTCAATGAAATATTAAACTCTAAACCTGAATTTAGTAGCAGTCTGATTGTTTTATTTTAAACTCCAAACCACTACACTAATTAGTCCTTTGCAAAACCCTAATCAAAGATGCACAACACCTTGTCTTCAATTACCAGTAGGGTGTCGAAGCCTATAACCCCCAATTCTTCAGTAGACAGCTTGGATGCCCCCAGGTCATCCCTGAATTGAATTATTCTTTGATCAACAAGGGCTCATCCTACAGATTTCCCATAATGAGCAGAGAAGATCTTTTGGAAATTCGGGCTAAGTATGCAGATTCTGCTTAGGCTTTGGAATTAAAGCCCTATCAAACTGATTGTTGTTGTACCCAGTCTTTTTAGTCTTGGTAGAACCATAGAAACTGCATATAAAATGGTCTTTGAAGGTTGCCCTTTCCATCTGGAACTTAGTAAGAAAGATAGGCAGGTCCTTCTTGAACAAATTGCATATGATAATAAGTTGTCACTGATTGGTAAAGACCATTTTGTTTCAAGTTTTACAGTTTTGCCCTCTTTTTCCTAACTGTCTTTGTTCATTGATGTAGTTTCTACCAACTACCAGACTTTCTATCTAGCCAGCCAGTTGGTGGCTCAGGAAGGCAAGGGTGCTGGCGAAGGTTTGGGCTCTATTGGATCAAAGGCTCCAATTTTTGTTCAAAGGAGACAGAATTTGGTGAAGGCGGGAACCTCTGTTTCTCCTGTAGCTAAGGCTGTCAGCCCTTTAGAGGCTAATGAGCCCGAATCTACTATTCCACCTTTTCCTTCTTCTTTAGGTAATTCTAAAAGAAAGTTGCCTTTTTGGGGGTTTCTCTTTTCTATTGTCTTAGCTTTGATTTATTTTTTAACTGATGTAGTTGAACAATCGGGCACTAAGAAGAGGTCTCTGTTAGAAGAGTCCAAGAGTGGTGGTAGTCAAGTTTAGCCCGAAGTTATTCAAGGCAAACGGGCTAGGACTTCCCCTATGGAGGTTCCTGAGACTGCTCTGATTGCCCCCTAAGTAATCTTTTCGCCAATTTATTTGCTGCTTTGCAGGTTCCTATTCCTTCCTCTCCTCCAATGGCTTCAGTGTCAGCTTCAGTTCCAATTGTGGAGACTCTACCAGAAGAAACTGTTGAAGTGAGTGTAGCGGATCCTTCCTCTAGAATGGCTCAAACAAGAGTCTCTGCTTCAGGAGAAGCTCCTTCTGCTGAGGTAAGAAATAACCCTTCTGGTTATTTATACATATGAAATATGTTTTTTTTTTGTGTAAATAAAAAATTAAAAAAATTGCTAGCAGACTGCTGGGGAGGAATCACTTCAAGGAGGGGAGAGGCAGGATGAGAATCCTCAAGCAAAGAATGAATGTGGGGTGGATAATCTAGCTGAGGTATGTTGAAAGTATGATGAAATGTGTCCATTTTGTGTTCTTGGGGATTGACTGTGTTTGGTTTTGGTGCAGCCAAATTTGGGAGTGCCTGCTCCTCAACCACCTTTGCAAGAAGAAACCGTGTGCCCCCGCAGCTCCTGAAGAATTACTGCTAGAGGATGTCGCTCCTCATTCATAACCAATTGGCGAAAATGAGGGATCAGTTGTTGCTGCTGATGAAGTGGTATGTTTTCTTCATTCTCTAATTTTTAAATAAAAATTATGGTGGAATTGATCTCAAGTAATGCTTGGGAATTTCAGGCCGATGATATGCCAATGAATGGTGGTGATGCCCCCCAGTCTCAAGAAGCTGAGCTCGAAGCACTCATACCAAATCCTGCTCTAGAGCCTCCAATAGGGCCTGTAGAAGGAATGGGGTCGAGTAAGCCTCGATCTGAGAGCTCGGGTAGTGCCTTCATGTCTAAGGCGATGGCTAAAATTTTATTGAAGAAGTGGTTGGCGCTTACCTTGGAAGAAAAGGTAAGTGAGGAGCAGAGTGTCCGAGTCTTTGGAGCCCAGGATTCTCTTTGTCGAGCCTATCCAGAATTTGCAACATCTTTTCAAAGTGCCAAAGCAGATCTGGAGGTGTTGGTTGGCAAATTTAAACATAGTGGCTCCTCTTCTCAAGAATCGGAAGTTCTTTCGAAATTAGAGAAAGAGTTGGTGCAAGAGAAGAAAAAGATAGAAGTTCATCACAAAGAATTGGCTGATCATGAGGCTCTGTTGAAGCAGGTGAACTGGTCTTTAAAAACTTCAGAGGCCAAGTTGCAGCAAGTGCTGGCACAGAAGAGAATGCTCTAGGAATCGGCTAATCAAATGTTAACAGTTATGGCCTCTACTTAGGAGAATTTGAACAAAGCTGATGTGGAAGTCGGTCTGGAGGTGTGGAGCGGGAAGATGAAGCAAATTCGGATTGACAAACTTCACGTAGATACTCTGCATTTTTCTGACAAGATAAAAACCCTGCTGGATATGCTTTTGTAAACGTTTAATTTTTCATTCGGACAATTCCTTTGTTTTTAGCTTCGTTGAACAATTTTAGTTTTATGTTTGAGACAATGAATTCTTAGGAATGGAGAACCATGATTTGGCTTTTATATAAATATGCTATTCGTATTTAATTGCCCTTATAATGGGTAATTAGTTTCAAAAAATGATGATAGCAATATTTAAATTTAACAACATTCTAGCTCAGTCTTTATTAAGATCAATGCCCGTTTTTTCCTACAAAGAAGGCAGGAACTTTTTTAACCATTGTCCATTGATCGGATGTTGATGCGCAGTGTCATCTCTATCTTGTAGCAAATAGGCGCCTCTACCTAGGATTCTGTTGATCACGAAAGGACCTTCCCAAGTAGGACTCCATTTTCAGAGACCTGCCACGTGTGTCCCGAGTGGTAAAATAGCCCGCCATACCAATTCTCCTTCTTCAAAAGTCTTCTCGTGAACTCTTTCGTTGTAGGCCCAAGCCACGACTTGCTTACCAACTATTAGATGGTTCAAAGCTTTGGCCCGAATCGAACTTAGCTGGTTCAATTCTTGCATCATTGCTTCTGTGTAGGCTGCCTCATCCATTCCTGGCTGTCTTTCCAATCTCATAGATTGTATGTTGATCTCTACTGGCAGAACTGCATCGTGGCCATAGGTTAGCGCAAAAGGCTTTGTGCCTATGGCTGTCTACTTAGAGGTTCGATCTACCCATAAGGCTTTGGACAACCTCTCGTGCCAATCCTTAAGATTGTCACTTGCCATTTTCTTGATGATGTTGATCAAAACCTTGTTGGTAAATTCAACTTGACCATTTGCTCGTGGAAAATAAGGGCTAAATTGCACAAACTTGATGTTGTATTCTTCAATGAAATTCTGAATTTCCTTGGAAATAAAGGAGGTACCTCTGTCTGTTGTGATTGTTTCTGGAATTCCAAACTTGTGAATAATCTGTTGCTTAATGAAAGTGATCACTGCAGCTAAAGAAATGGTTTTTAATGCTTTGGCCTCCACCCATTTGGTGAAGTAATCAGTGATGACTATGATGAAAGTGTGCTCGTTGCTGGAACTAGACAAGATTTTTCCCACAAAATTCATAGCCCATCCCCTGAAAGGTCGAGGTTTGATGATCGGATTTAGAGGAACTGCTGGTATATGCTGCATCAAGCCATTTTGTTGACAGTCTTCACATGCTTTAGCGTAATTGAAACAAGAGAAATGCTAGCAACCTTCTCTCTAACCTTCTCCTTTGGACTTTCTCCTCTTTTTGCTTGACATGTGTCATTCTCCCTACACTTAAAACAATGCCATTAATATATTATACAAGCTAACTTTTGTTTTCCAAATTTACCCTTATTACATGTATTCAATTTATCCAAAAAAAATTCTCAACTTTCTTACCATCTTATTATTATTTTTTTTATAAAGAAAATCTCTGTTTTTTTTTTAAAAAAAAAAAAGAAGAGGAAATGTCCCCTTTTTTTTAACGTCAAGTTTAGACATTTTAAAAAAACAAAAATCTAAACCCTTTGTGTTTTATAAATAAAATAAAAAAAGGGACATTTCCTCTTTTAAGAAAAAAGGACATATTTTCTTTAAAAAAATAATTTACGTTAAAAAAAGATTAATAAGATGGTAAGAAAGTTGTGAATTTTTTTTGGATAAATTGAATACATGTAATAAGGGTAAACTTGGAAAGCAAAAGTTAGGTTGTATAATATATTAATGGCATTGTTTTAAGTGTAAGAAGAATGACACATGTCAAGCAAAAAAGGGAGAAGGTCCAAAGGAGAAGGTTAGAGAGAAGGTTGCTAGCATTACCCTTGAAACAATCCTTCTCCATAGTTGGCTAAAAATAGCCGTAGCCATCGCATCTTTTTTCTGGACTGATGAGCGCCACAAGATCCTTCATGAATTTCACCCATGACCTGCATTGATTCTTTTAGCCCGATACACCTTAGAAGAACCCCTTCAACGGATCGTCGGAATAATTCGTTGTTCATGAGCACGTAATTCGAAGCTTGATACTTGATCTTTCTACTTACCCTCAAAGATGAGTTAGTTAAGTAGTCGATCAATGGTTTCCTCCAATCACCAACTTGCACCTCGTTGGTATTTATCTCAAGATCCATCCCTCTACTTATGATTGAAGTTAAGAACTTCTTTTGAACCTTGATGGTTCTTTCGGACTGATTTTCTTGCATCTGCATACCAAAAGCAATCTATGCAGTCTCATTGGCAACTGATATTTCTTTGAACATAGAAATATCAGTTCTAATAGGCTGCCATATTCAGATCTCTGCATTTGTATTCATTCGTCAATTGTTCGATCACTAGCTAAGAATCTCCGAATACTTCTAGATGTTTGACTCCGAGCTCCAGTATCATTTCCAAGCCAATGATCAGGGCTTCACATTCGGCCCTGTTGTTAGTGCTGTCGAAATCAAGCTGAAAGGAGTATGCATATTTAGCTCCGAAAGGATCTTTTATTACAATACCCGCGCCAGCTAACAATTCAGATTTAGATCCATTAAAGAACAGCTTCCACAGTTTGACTTGAACTGTCTTGAGAGAAATTAGAACGTGACCTTCTTGATTATGTAATTTACACAATATGTATTTGAATTCAAAACTCGGGGCTCTTTGCTCAAGTGGAAATCCTAAAGTAGTGATTTCCATGGTGCTCAAGTCTTCGATCTCGACACAGGGGTGGGCTGCTAGAAAATCTACAATGGCTTGCCCTTTTACTGCCTTTGAGGAATGTATTTGAAGGTGATCTCAGGTAATGCCAGGATCCACTTTTCTAATCGTCCTCTTAGTATAGGTCTGGACAACATGTATTTGATAAGATCAGTTTTGGCTATGATATGAACTGTAAAAGGAAGCATGTAGTGTAGCAACTTCGCAGCAGTGAGGTAGAGGGCCAGACAAAGCTTTTCGATAGCTGAATATCGAGTTTCTACTTCTAGTAATATTCTGCTTAGATAAAATACAGCTTGTTCCTTGCCTTCATTATTGTCCTGGGCCAGTAAGCTACCAATGGAATTTTTTGAAGCAGAAATGTACAATTTTAGTGGTATGCTCAGATACTGCTTTATCTGATAGAATGCTTCCTATTGAATCGGACCCCATGCAAATGGGGTCACCCTCCTTTATCTTCAGTAGAGATGAGAATGGCTGCACTTTTCCTGTTGAATTGGCAATGAATCATCTTAGGAAGTTAATTTTCCCGAGTAGATGTACCAGGAAACCTGGGAAATTACTTGCCTAGACACCAAATGCACATTTCTTTGGGTTCATCTTCAACTGATGTTGTCTCATTCTGATAAAAGCTTTACGGAGATCTTCAACATGCGTGGCTTTCTCCTATGATTTAATGACTACGTCATCGATGTACACTTCAAGGGTATGTCCAATCATGTCATGGAATATAGCATTTATTGCTCTCTAATATGTAGCCCCTGCATTTTTTAGCCCGAAACGCATAACAACGTATTCGTTTGCCCCCACTACTCTTGGACATCTGAATGCCGTTTTGTGAATATCTTTTTCTGCCACCATAATCTGGTTATATCCCACGTTACCATCCATGAATGATAAGATTTGGTTATGAGCTGCTCCATCAATCAACATGTCGGCCGTTGGTATAGTATACTCATCTTTTGGAATAGCTTCATTGAGATTTTTGTAATCTACACAGACTCTTACAGCTTTAGTTACTTTCTTCAAAACAGGAATGATATTCTCTAGCCATTCGACATATCGGGCTGGTCTAATGAACCCTGCCTTCCAAGGCGCTCAATCTCTTCTTTTACTTTTGTTGGGGTCTTTTTCCGTCGGAAGGCTCGTCTAGGCTTGTTGATTCTCAGACCGCCATAGAGTGGTGGATCAAGCCTTCGTTGCCTCTTTTTCTAGGTTAGCGTGGACTAGGCCCAAAGCATCCCAAGGGAGAAGCAAGTCCCAAGGGAGTACTCTGTTCTTCTTCCAGCAGCTGCTTGTTTGGTGTTGATGGTTCCGATAGCATGACGAAGAGTTGAAGATGACTTGCTGATGTAGATCTGAGATTATATGAGCTTGGCATGAGAGCTTGGAGTGTGGGAGCTAAAGACCCATAAGTTTAGCAAATGAGAATGCTTGTGCTTGGCTTGGTGTTTGGTATGCTTGAGTTTAGGTGTTGAGAATTTATTGATTGTGGCTATGGCTATGGGGATTTAAGAGTTTCAAGAGAATAAGGATGGGAGGAAAAGCTTGAGGTTTGAAGGCTATGATGTTTATAGCTTGGAAGGAAGGAAAAGCTTGGAGTTATGCTTGGTGAGGCTTTATAGGAAAGACGGAGGATTTCAAGGGTGAGAAAGTATGAAACATGGTTGTGATGGTTGAGGAATGGTTGGGATGACCGCTGGAATGCTTGTAGCAGCCAAAGGCAGGAAGGAAAGTGGTTTGATGGTTGCTGGGGTGCTTGAGCAACCAAGAGATGTTGGTCGATGGCTGCTGGGATGCTTGCAGCAGCCAAAGGATGAAGGTTGATGGCTGAGATGGCCGCTGGAATTCTTGCAGCAGCTGAAGGGAGGAAGGAAGATGAGTTCTCATGATTGCTGGGAGGCTTGCAGCAACCAAGAGAGGGTTCCATTTTTGCCTAGCAAATGCCTCCCAATTTATAGAGGGTGAGGGTTTTCCTTTATTTCCAATAGGTAAAAGGAGGTGCTGGAACCAGCTATTTCCAATGGTTAAAAAGGAGCACTGGGGCATGCTATTTTCCAGCAGGAAAAGCTAGGCATTGGAAAATGACTATTTCCTATGGGTAAAAGGGAGTGTTGGAATTGGCTTGTTTCCAGCGGGTAATAGGGAGCATTGGGACATTCTTATTTCCAGCGGGTAGATCTAGGCATTTGGAAAATCACTATTCTCTATGGGTAAAAGGAAGTGCTTGAAAAATATCTCATTTGCTCACTCACATTGGAGAACTCTAAGTAATAAGCTTGGACTTTGGTGCTCCCAAGTAGCTAGCCCAGAGTCTCTATTATCCAAGAGCTTCCGTGGGCCTTGTGGACCTTCGTAACCTTCCACACCACAATCCCTCATGCAAGCCCCGTAAACCACATGACTTGGGTTCATGTGAGCTTGATAGATGATTGACATATGAAAAATGTATTATTGGCTTCGCATGACATGAACACTATTATTTATTTAATGAATTAATTCCCAAAATATAGCTTGGATTAATGCATGACCAACATTATATGTTATATTGGGCTTTAAATGTCTTTGGGCTTCTCGTGACTTTTTTGGGCCTCAATAACTTTTAATTCGGTCTCGACAGACATCCTTCGCTTTAGTTGTTTGACTAGCTTGTAGCCTTCTTTTATGGGCAAGCTATGTTCTACCAATCCTTTGTCAAGTCCCGACTTCTCATGATAATGCCAAGCAAAACAATCTTTGAATTCCTATAGTAAGGTAATTAACTCTTTTCTTGTGGATGGGATCCAAAAGGCCACTTATGAATGTTGGTCTTGGATCATCTTTAGAGCCTAAGTTGATTTCTTCGAGAGGGTCTTGAACTTCTGGAAGGGATTTGCTCAACCTAGCTGGTGCAAGTTGAATTTCTTCTTCTAATTCTCTTGGTTCGGTCCAAGTATCTTCGGTGATGAATTATGCACTATAGCTGGCTAAGTTCATCCCTAGTGTCTACTCCTCTATCCCATCCATCTATAGCTGATCCACAAGGGATGTGACTATTAGAGATGGCTCCTCTTTTTCTAGGCCTTCTCTATTCAGGAAAACTGGTAAAAGAGATTTGAGGTCTTTCCCATTCTTTTGTTGAGAAGGTAAGACTTTGCTGGAGAAACTTCTAGGCCATCACTATTGGAGAGTGGCCGTTCTTGATTAATTCTGGGATGGTTAGAGGAGCAATATCCTCATTGTAGAAACAGGCATTGATGTTATTTGCTAATGGCAGGAATGGCTTCGGGTCAGCCTTTACCCTCTCATAATCTTCTATCTCTTCATTCCACATCAGTAATTCTTGCTAGAGAAAAGAATGTATGAACATACTTTGATGTATCCAATCTCTGCCCATTAGTGCATGATAGGAAGATACGCTATCTACTACCAGGTAGGATACCATTAGATTTTTAGAGCCGACTTCGAATTCTGCTATCAAAATGCCATGAGTGGCAGTAATGATTCTCGCAAAGTTGGAAACAGTCAATCAGTAGGAATGAGATATGCCTTGCTCTTTCCCAGCTTTTCCAACCTTTTGTAAGGAAGAATATTGACTGCAGCTCCTCTATCGATTAACATCTTTTTGAAAGGTACTCCGTTGATTCTAGTAGGAATGAACAATGGTCTCAAATGTTTGGTCATTGTCCTGGTTGGTTTTGTAAAGAATACCTGAGGAACATATTTTTTCGAGGCAATTGCGCATCCAGTAATTAGCCCCGAATCCTTGATTCGTAGGATAATAGGTCTTTTGTCGTAGTCTTCTGCTATCCTGATCAGCTCGGTTGGATGATCTCCCATGAAACTGTCACATTCCATGCTACACGGTTGACCTTCTCTTGATCTACAGGAGGCTGGGAGTATGTATACCATGTTGACTGGCATAACTTTTTGTGCATCTGGTTTTGCATTCGATTTTGCTTCGATCTCCATTGGCTGGTTTTTTGAACTATCTATTTCTTGACCCAACTGCATGAGTTCAGGCTCAAACTTTAGTTCTGTTGTTGCTATGGTTCGCCCTGCAATTGTTGCTTCGGGTACTACTTCCAAGGTACCAAAGGTCAAGGCTGGGGTATGACTAAGCTGCTTGTCTTTAATCAATGAGGTGTTATCACCTTTGATTTTTAGGCCCAGAGCGGCTTTAAATTCTTCATGATTGAGCTCATAATTCAACCAGTCTTCGTTTTCTTCATCGGATAGATTATCTGCTTCCTCTTCCTCTAGTGAAAGTTTGGCCTTAACTAGCTTTTGTGACATTATAACTTACAAATTGGGCTTTGATGGCCTTAATTCAAGATCTCGCATTGTTGAATCGAAATGCTCTCCCTTTTAGAGATGAGGAGCTTCTTTGGTATCGACCACGGTTGGACGCTTTAGAATAGTTTATCCTACTCTAAGCCTCGCTGCTGGTCATTGTATGACATATAAGGAAATCTATGTTCCCTCGACTCATTCTTTTCTCCGATATCTGAAAACTGGTTGCGTATGGTAGCCATAGTTGATCGATTAATAGATGTTGATGATGATCTTGTTTTGAGGACACCTTGATTGATTGGCCTTCACTCTTTGCTTCGTTACTAGAATCTGTTGGCGCCGCTCTTGGACCATTTCTGGCTACCTGGCTCTCCATATTTCTTCTGCCTTTTCCATATTATCTCTTGATTCTTCGAGCTTGAGTATTGGTTAATTCTCTTTCTGGTCTACCTTCTTTCCCTACCAGGTACCATTTGTCTTCCTGGACCATTGCGACTTTACCTGGATTGGGCGGTCTTGTGTTGGTTGAGTTTGAAGGGGTGGGTACCTTGCTGCTTCTACTTTGGCCAAATAATCCCCTTGGCTATGAGGAAGATGCCCTATATTCGGGTTGAGCTCACCTCGTTCGCCATTTGTCTCGGTCTTCCAATCTCATAGGTTCAGAGATTCTCCTAGGAAGACTCTCTTTCTCAGCCTCTTTGTTTATTCTGTGGAAAGCCCCGTACGAACCTCTAGGACCTTATTTCGAATTAAAAGGTCTATACGATTGGGCTGTTGATTTTTGAAAACTTCAACTTATCTCACCTTCCTGTCTAACTAGTCGTTCATCTATTTTTGCACCCTTAGCCAGTATTTCCATATCACATTCTCATTTGGACTTGTTGTACATTACAATCCCGACTGTGATGGTTGCTTTTGGTCTATCTGGAGTTGTTAAAGTAACTTTCATAGCTCCCTCTTCGCCAATATCCAAGACGATCTTCCTTTTTTTATGTCTTTTGGGCTAATTGACTCCAACCATGTGTACTGGAAAAGGCTCATTACCGACCCTCATGGTGGCAGGCTTATCCAAAAGGATCTTGCCCTCGATGATGAGATCTTGAATGATGTCCCTAAACTGTACACAATTGTTCATAGCATGGGAGAAAGAATTATGCCACTTACAGTATATTTTGCCTTTCATTTCTTCTTGTTTAGGGAATATGTGCTTATCATCAAACCTATTCACCTTCCCTCTTAACAGCTTGTCAAAGATACTCTCGGCCTTGGACAGGTCGAAGGAGTACGATTTATGCTTCTATTTGTAAGGAACAAATCCTCCGGTAGGGGGAGGATTGTTTCTTTGCCCTTTACCTAGCCTTGTCACCGCTTTACAGGTGACAGGAGTTTTGATCTGAACGATTTCAGCTATTGATACTTCAGGGCATGTATTTTCTCCGTTTTCTTCATTGGATTCCTCAGTAATTTCCACCTGGTGGACTGGATTTTTGAAGTAAGCTGGTTTGGAATTATTCTTCCTTTTTTACTTCCTCTTTCAGCAATAATTCATATTTTCTAGCCCGCTGAGCCACATCTTGTAGGTCTATGAAAACTCCATATCATCGAATTTCTTCATGAGGGATAGCCTAAGAGTGTTATGCGCCATTTTGATGAAGTGTTTCTCGTCCATAGAAATCTTACATTTCATTTTGAGCTTTGTGAATCGTGCAATGAAATTTGGCACAACTTCGTGATCTCCTTGTTTCATATCAATCAGATCGTTGATAGTGATCTTAGGCTCGGGCCTATAATACTTCTTATGAAAGGTCCTTCCATCTCATTCCATCCAGGGATAGACTTGGGACTCAGATTCGAGTACCAAGTAAAAGCTTGGCCCGAAAGTGAACTTTCAAACAGTCTTAATTTCAACAGAGGATGGTTTTTGATAGCCACACATTGGGCCGAGAAACACCCTATTTGTTCCAAGGCTAATGCGTATAGATCTTCTCCATTGAACAAACTAAACTACTTGGTACTTTGAAACCTCTCGGGAAAGGCAAGTCATCGATATAGGCGGGATATGATTTTTGATACGTAGGTCGGGCTGGTCTTCTTATTCTAGCCTGACCATTGAGGATGAGTTGCCTTAATCCCTCTATTTCGTTTCGTATCGCCAGATTTGGGTTGACTACTGGTGCAGGTTCAGCTCCTGCAGGTGGAGAGCCTTACCTCATCTTCGTCGTATGAATCCTGAACATGCTCAGGTAATTGTGCATGATTTCGTTTGCCCCGTCCGTTACCCCTATTATTGCCAGTATTATGGGCAATATGGACGTTAAAGCCTGCGGCTTGTCACCATCTGTTGGCGTGTATGTTTCTTCGAATAGGTTTTGAGGGTAGGGCAGCTTCGCCAGTTTTTGTTGCCTGGTATTTGGAAGGAGTTCCAAAAGGCACGAGTTGATGATTTCCTGGTTCCCAGGCTGGGTTGACTATCGTCGTAACAATTGGAGGAATGGGAGTCATATCAGAGCCGACTGTTTGTACTATTTGAAAAGGCATCTTGAATGAGCTCCCGGTTGCCAACTTCGGAAATGATAAATTAGCATGGCCACTCTTCTGGCCTGGTGAATATTTTGGGATTCCTGTAGACGCTTTGGTGTTTTCCAACATCTCGTCTTCTTTTACGAACACTTTATCTTCTTGTGCAGTTTGCATGACTTGCTCAAAGAATTGCGTCAAATATGCCCTTGTCTCGTTTCCTTGCAAGGTTGTGTTCTGATGCCCCTTCTCAACACTTTAAGTGACGCTCTGTTACATGTGATTCATGGAATTAGTCATTGATTGAAAAACTTCTTTCATGGCCTTCTTGAATCGATCAAAAGGATCCTTTGAGAAGGATTCTAATGACTCTACATCTGCTATTCCTTTGTTCCTCTCATCAGGGACTAGAGTGGAATCTGCCCAAAATATGTTGGTCCTTTTTCCCGTTTTACACTCCTAACGACTCAGGTCGGGTTTGCTCTTCGGAGTGAGGAGGTCGTCGGATCAACACCAATGTCCCGATTGGATTTTCTTGGCTCACGGAGAGGATTCTCACAACTTCTTAACAAAATTGAAAGTTGAATCTTGTTGACAGGAACAGGCGAGCTCAGGCTTGGCCTTGTCGGCTTGCTCCGGCTTGGCCTTGTCGGCTTGCTCCTTCCGCCCTGATTTAGGAATCGCGTAGGCATGCCACTATTGGTTATGAGACTAGCCCAATAGACCTGATGTGAGTGGTGTAGCGTGTTGATTTGTTGTGTTTGTGCTTGTTCTGGACCTCTGCTCAGGCCACTGTGCTCCAAGTGGGGTACTGGCCTGGATGAGTTCTTTTCTATGCCTCAACTATGAGGAGTTCAAGATTCTTTCATTCGTGTGTATCAGTTTGACATATACGAGCAATACCTAATCAAACAAGGAGGGGACCAAGATCGTGGTTAATGATAAGGGTGGGCATAAAAACCGATAAACTGATCAAACCGACCGAACCAACCCAAACCAAACCGAAAAAGAGTGTTTTTTGACCAAACCGAAAAAGTCAAACCTAGACCTAAACCAATCCGAAGGTCCACGGTTCGGCTCTCGGGTCTAAAAATTTCAAAACCGGTGAACCTGAACCCAACCGGTGAATATTTAAATATATATATATTTTACACGTGGCATCATTTGATTAGCCAAAAAAATATTAATGTGAGGCTGCTTGCAGCAGATCCCTCACTATTTTTTTTTTTCCCGTAACCTCTCGCACGCGACTCTCACTCACTCACTTTCACTCAGACTTCTCTTCTCTTCTCTCTTCTATTTTCATTTTCTTTCTCTGGTTTTGACCTAAGGGGCTGCGTGCAGCGCCTCTCTCTCTCTCTCACCTCACCAAATCTCAGAGAGAAATGCTGGCAACCTTCTCTCTAACCTTCTCCTTTGGACTCCTCTTTTTGCTTGACATGTGTCATTCTCCCTACACTTAAAACAATGCCATTAATATATTATACAAGCTAACTTTTGTTTTCCAAATTTCGCCTTATTACATGTATTCAATTTATCCAAAAAAATTCTCAACTTTCTTACCATCTTATTATTATTTTTTTTATAAAGAAAATCTCTGTTTTTTTTTTTTTTAAAAAAAAAAAAAGAAGAGGAAATGTCCCCTTTTTTTTAACGTCAAGTTTAGACATTTTAAAAAAACAAAAATCTAAACCCTTTGTGTTTTATAAATAAAATAAAAAAAGGGACATTTCCTCTTTTAAGAAAAAAAGCACATATTTTCTTCAAAAAAATAATTTACGTTAAAAAAAGATTAATAAGATGGTAAGAAAGTTGTGAATATTTTTTGGATAAATTGAATACATGTAATAAGGGTAAACTTGGAAAGTAAAAGTTAGGTTGTATAATATATTAATGGCATTGTTTTAAGTGTAAGAAGAATGACACATGTCAAGTAAAAAAGGGATAAGGTCCAAAGGAGAAGGTTAGAGAGAAGGTTGCTAGCATTCCCCAAGCTCAGATCTTCAATCGACCTCGGATCTTTGAACAACAATAACATCAGCGTCGCTCCTTCGTTCATCGATCTCTCGATCTGTCATCTGCCGCCAGGTATCATCTCTTCTCTCTCTCTCTCTCTGTCGTCTGGCTCTATGTTCCTTTCTCTCTCGTCGACCTAAGCCTAACCTAACCCACAACATCACCCCTCTCTGTTTCAGGCACGCACGGCACAAACCCTATCAATTCTAATACTTGCACGCTTGAGGCAGCAGCGACAACCACCTCCCTTGCCGAAGGTAAATTCTCCCTCTCCTCTGTACATTCTAGGGTTTTTTTTATTTTGAAATTTATACTTATGCTTTGAACTTGAGAAATTATTTTTTCATTTTGTTTGAACGATTCTTCCATTCAATCTGTCTGTGCTCTGTGTGTTTTTTGATAGAGTAAGGAAGAAAGAGAAAAACAGAGAAAAAATGCGAGTTTGATTTTGAGTATTAATTAGCTAATGTTTTGCCTATATCTGATGGATTTATGCTCTGAACTTGAGAATTAATTTTTGCTTTTTTTGAACAATTCTTCCATTCAATCTGTCTGTGCTGTGTGTTTTGATAGAGTAAGGAAGAATTTGGTTTTTTGAAGAATTTTTATATGTTTTATTATGGTTTGGATTCTTGGAAGGGTGATCATATATTTGCAGTCTGACAGAAAAAGATATTTGCAGTAGGAGGAACTAGTTTATGTATTTTTTTAAGAAAAGAAAAAGATTCAGAATTTTTTTTTTAAGCTTTCGTTTGGTTGTTGAGAAAGTCAAGTTTAAATTCTCATGTAATTATAGTTTCTTGTGCAGAGCGACGTTGGCGTTTTGGTTGCTCAGATAAAAGACTTGGAAAGGAAGAATGCAGAACTGGAAGAACAAAACAAAAACTTGAGTTCCATGGTAGGTCTATTATTTATGTAGTTTTGTGTTTTATCTGTTTACTATGTTTACTTTTATGAAGCTCTAATATGAGGTTATATAATTTTGTTGTTTTATCTGTTTCTTATTAAGGAGTAGTAGTTCATGATTTTTGACGTGTTCGTTTGTTAAACTTTGAAGGGTTTTGAAGATAAGCAAATAATTTATTTCTATTCTTATTGAAATTATATGTTTGGTGATTGATTGTTGACTGATACAAGTGTATTTTTGGACAGATGAATGCAGGTTTTTGTCAAGGCTTTTGGAAGGATATTTGTTATTTTTTTGTCATGGGTTGTAATCATTATAATTTGGATTTCTTCTTTTATTATTTGTGTGTATTTTTTTGTGATGATTGTGTAAATTTGTGATTAATAGTTCTTTAGAAACTTAGATTTGAATGATAGATTTTTTTATTACTTGAATTTGCATGATTTCAGCATTTGAAAGAGTAGAAAAAATTGATTTGGGCCTGTTAATACTGATTAGGTTTTGGTAATTTGACCACAAAAAAAAAAAGATTTTAGCCCGAAAGTGATTTGGGATTTTAAAAAAACTAGTATTGGGCTAAAGCCCAAAACCGACCAAAAAACACGAAACGAACCAAACCGGAGCCTATCGAGTCGGCTCATTTTCGGCTTTGAGTTTAGACCCGATTCAACCCGAGAATCGATGTCTCATTTGGTTCGGCCCACAGGTCATGTAAAATTCAACCTGACCCGAACCGTGCCCAGGCCTAGTTAAGGATACCTTGTTTGGGTTTAGAAACCTGATTTAAATTCAATCAACCCTCAGACATGGTCAATATTCTAGTCAATTCTAGCCCAACAAGGTGATTCGGGCCTGAATCAACCTTCTATTTTCGGACTAATATAGCCCTATTCGGGCCTAGACCTTTATTTGAGGTCCGAATTATAAATTTAAATAGCACAAAGGCAGGAAATTAAGGGCTCGTTTGGGACTGCTTCTCTAGGAAGTACTTCTGCTCATAAGTGCTTCTAGCAAAAGCATTTTTATTATGAAAATCTTGAATTTTCATAAAAAATTAAAGTGGAAAAACACTTGGGAGTGCTTCCTGAAGAAGCACATAGCAGGTGCTTTTCCAGGAAGCGCTTCTATGACCCAGAAGCGCTTCTAAACTTTTCTACCAAACGCTGACAGAAGCGCTTTTAGTGATCAAAAAGCGCTTTTGACTCTTTCAGAAGCACTCCCAAACAGGCCCTAAATTAATCTACGGAGACATTTAAAATATATAAAAGCGATTAAATAACAAATACTTAGTGAAACAGTTAAGGTAAATTCTGAAATCTCTTTATCTGATTTTAACTTGACAGCAAAAAGGAAGATGAGAGTTTTGAATTTATCCATTTAACTAATTCTAAATATAGATTACAATGTAAGGAGAAAAACTAGAGATTTCTCTATCCAGTTGGATGGATACATGAATTCAAACCGATTGTTTAAAAGAAAATCATACCATGAAAATGGCAGAGCAACAAAAGATGAAAGCAAGAGTTGTCAACTGGTTATTTAGAAATTAAGCAGGCTTGTTTGAAAAGATCTTGAGTTTTTCAAGTGTTTTCGAGACGTTGCGTCTAGTTCTGAGAGAGAGTCCCCTTCTTCTGCGGCGGAGGCTCTTTATTTATAAGCAAGGAACTTCAATGATGAAGGTTGAAATAGGATATTTGGTTGTTACCCGAAGTCAGCTGATGATCTATTGATCTGGACCAGTTCATAGGCGGGATGATGGGATGTTTTTGACAAAACCGTTGGTCCTTTGCGCTATTTCCCTGACTTGAGTTCTTTGTACCTAGAAATCTGGTTGGCAATTCAGCTCCTTCTGGTTCTAGGGGCTTTTGTCTAGCTTGACTTCTTGTTAGGCGAGAAGAAGGTCAAGTCGTCATTAATGGTGACAATCTTCTTCAGACCCTCACGTGGATCAATGTGCAATGGGTACCGATGTTTTTAACTGTAGTGCAACTCAAAGGCTTGGGCTTTCTAACTTTGTGGGTTTTTCTTAATTTTCTTTGTCTATTGACGGCCCACTAAGTAAAAGGGCTTCTCTTGTTTTTAAAGAAGATAAAAAGATATTGGGCCTGGACTTCAAAATATATTTTTTGAGAGATAGACCATTTTTTGGTCCATTTACAAAATATGGTACAAACACATTGCTTAAATCTACCTCGCCAAAAGACACAGAGTTGCTGACCTAAACAATGATGACCTCAAATCTACGCTGAAAACTGCAAACTCATACAACCAATGAAAAAAAGAAACTAACTCATAAGTAAAGATGCATCAAACCCAGTTTTGTTAGTTTATGGGAGAAGAGGTTTAGGAAATGGTTGGTTTTAGTATTTAGGACAATAGCTTGATGTGGAATGGAAAACTTTTTGAAAGAGTAACAAAATAATTTTATTTGAAGGGTTAACGACCTAAATGGTCCCCCAACTATTGCTAGATTATCATTTTGGTCCACCAACTAAAATTTTCAATTCAAACGTCCTTAAACTTTTTAATTTGTACCTAAATGGTCCATCCGTCAAAGTCTGTTTATTATTCCGTGAAATCGAGGGACAAAACCATATTTTAAGGTGAGAACCCTCTACCTAACGACGAAGCATTCGTAGGATTGCATTCCCTCCCATTTCTGTTACAAGCTCCACCAAAACCCCCAAATTAGAACCAGCCCTAGGTTTGCAATGTCGGAGATTTCAACGTCAGAGATTTCAGGGACCTCAAGTGGGACGAGTCGGTACTGCGCCTGTGGGACGAAGATAATTCGTAGGACTTCATGGACAGATTTGAACCCAGGAAGAAGGTTTGATGTTGTGATAAAAATTGGGTAAGTTATTATTTGGGTTGCAAAAGTTGTTCTTTTCCATTTGTAATTGCTTGATGAGGTCTGAAATTAGTACCTGGTTTGATTTGCCAGAATAGCAGAAGAGGTATGCATTTTTTTCGAGTGGGTGGATAATGAAACTTGTCCAAGAGGAAAACAAGTGGTCCCTGGTTTGCTTAGAAGACTTAGAGCAATGGAGGAGGAAGGTAGAGCAAAGGAAGAACAATTGATATCTGTGGAAGCAAAAAAGAAAGAACTGCAGCAGAAATTGAAAGAAATGGTTCAGGAAAAAAAGGTTTTGGAATGGGGTCATGGGCAAAGACAATTGATAATGTGGGTTTCCTTGATTTTGTCTTGGGGTTTGTTTATAACATTTGTGATGAATAGGAAGTTTTAATTGTGGTATGGGGTTTGTTCCTTTGAATGTAATGGTGAAGACTTATGTTTCAAGTGTAGAATGAATGTGCATTAGTGTTCTCAAATTTTCTGGAATTGGGGTTATTTGAATATCTAGGATAATGTGGGTTTCCTTGATTTTGTCTTGGGGTTTGTTTATAACAATAGTGATGAGTGGGAAGTTTTAATTGTTATGGGGTTTGTTCCTTTGAATGTAAATGGTGAAGACTTCTGTTTCAATTGTAGAATGAGAGTGCATTAGTGTTCTGAAATTTTATTGAATTTGGGTTATTTGAATATCTGGGAGATGCACATATTAAAAGCAATTCCATTGTTGACCACACAGGCAATTTACAAAATGAACATCCATATAAACATTCCAATTTCCAATTACAGAGTTTGAGCCCTTCAAACTCAAAGACCAGTTAGACCAAGGACACAAAATGCACCTGCCTAGAAAAGTACATAACCCAAAATAGACAACCAATTACACAGTTTGAGTTGTTCTAGCTCCAAACCAATTAGACAAAGTACAGAACAAGGACACAAAATGCACCTGCCCAAACAAGTACCTAACCCAAAATAGGCAAGCAATTACAGAATTCTAGCCCTTGAAATGCAAAACCAATTACACAATCTAAAGTCAGAATCAGTCCCTTTTGTCACAAAAGGCCTCTGGCCAGACAATGACATATTCCAAAATACACAACATATGACAGCGTTGACAATAATTTCCCCTATTTGGAAGCCATGTTATTATAATGGGAAATGTTGTCCAAAGATGGTCCTCCTTGTCCCCTTCCACTTGCAGTTAGGCGTGAACATGGTAAGCCTCTTCCTCCTCTTATGCCTCTTCCTAAGCCTCTTCCTCTAATTGCATTTAGCTTTGAAGAAGGGAAACCTCTTCCTTATCCAATACCTCTTGTCACCTGAAAAAGTTACTGATCTTTATTGTTTTCCAATGACATAAGCAATAAAAAATTGAATTTTTAAGAAAATAAAGCTTACACTTTCTTGTGAATTTGGGTAAACAGGGGCTTGAGCAACATTGCCTCTTCCTCTACTTATGCCTCTGCCTCCTTCTCCATTATCTCTTGCCATCTAAAAAAAATAAATGATTTCAGTTCCCTAATGACATTTGCAATTTAAAACCACAAGAGCAACCAAAGCTTACACTTTGTTGTGCCATTGGGTAAGCAGTAGCTATTCCTTCACTTACGCCTCTTCTTCTACTTATGCCTCTCCCTCTGCTTATGCCTCTCACTCTTACTATGCTAGATCCTGGTTGTGAAGAAGGTTGTACTGGTTGTGAAGAAGAACCTTGCTCCATTTTAGCTGAAGATGCATGAACCTGCAAATGTATAACAAAATTATTTCAATGAAATAACATAGAACTAAACAAGGTGTCTAACAGTCATACTTGTTGGGTTTCATAGTTTTGTCTGTCACATGTTGCTCTATTATGACCTTTTTGACCGCATCCACGACATCTTATTTCAATGAAAACCCTGCTAAGCTTGGCTGGTGGGGCAATATAATTTGGAGGCCTAGGGTTTCGTGGGATGGGGGCTGGTATTTCAACCTCACCAGGCTCCTTCGTCCTAACTCTTTTAGGCCTACCCGGTTGTTGCTTATAAAGTGGAGGTTTAATTGGAGGAAGGCCATATTTACTCCATTGATCCATTGAAGGGATGGGGTGAATCACTGGTTCGTAAGCCTTCATATAAGTCTCGAGCTTATAACAATCATCCACGTAAGCAAGGGTTTTCACATCTTTGAAATCTTGCTGAGATTGCATGTGGACTCTATTCTCTCCCCAAACTCTCTTTTCTCTCTCACCTCTTGCTCAACACTTTGATGCACTTGTGAACACTTTCTCACCCTTGGTGTGTCCCCTCTTTGGTGTCTAGACTTACAAGACCCCAAAACTTAGCTCCTTACTTGAGCTGATTGCACTCTTCTCCTCCCTTGATGGTTTTTCACATGGACACACTAGTTTCCAGCTACTTGACCACTCATTCTTAGGTTAAAAAAACCCCCTTTAGTTGCCTTGCATCTTCTTTCCTTTTGTAGACAGGTCTTTGAACTTAGGAGAGGGCTGCATTTACTTCTGCATGTTCTCACTTTCAACCACCCATCTACACCATACGTTAGGCCAGCCAAAAGCAAGCCATTAATGCACCCTTTAGCCACCCTATAGCCACCCTATCTAGAAAACCTTTGATACAAGTCAACAAACATCAATTAATGGTGTTCCAGCTTTTCCAGCACCTTGCTAGACTTTCTAGAACCCATAAAACTCTTTGGAGGCACTTGGAGTTAGGTAGGGAATTAACACATGTGAACTGAATCCTTAATGTGAGCCAAATTTCCAACACATGTAGCTTTAAATGGTTTGGTGGTCACTCGGAATTGGGTAGGTGAGTCTGATTCAAAGGAGCTGATTCAAAGCGTTAAGGAGAATATTCAAAAAGGTAGATGGACAATCTACCCAACCCTTGCTGCATTAAAGGAAAAGTGCAGACTTTTTGGCTCTTGCTCTCTTCCATGAAGAGCCTTGTCAATGAAGTCAAGTTACCTAGGGAGGACGGAATTGGCCCAGAAAATTGGTTAGCAAACAACTCAACACCCTGTAACTTCTGAAGTTTCCCGATTACATCAGGGACACTACCACCCAAATAGTTTTCGGCCACTCCCAGAAGGGTCAAGTTTATAAGATTTCCAATGCCGTTAGGGATGCTTCCATGTATCAAATTGGTCCCCAAAGTAAGCCTTTTTAGTTGGGTAGAAAGGTTGGCGATTGATGCTGGCAATTCTCCTCCAAAATGATTATCATTAAGACCCAACACCTCAAGACTAGTACAATTAGCTAGGAAGCTGAGAAAATTCAGGTCACCAGCTTTCCCACTTCCTAGTCTATTTTGATCAAAGTTGAGTCTAACTAAGCTCTGCAAAGTTGCAAGATTTTCAGCGGGGATTGGCCCGGTGAGACCATTTTCTGGAAAATCAAGCACTTGAAGTCTCGAAGCATTGGACAATGACAGAGGAACAGTTCCAGTGAACTTGTTGACCCCACCGGCAAATACTTCAAGATTAGGAAGAGTAATTCCCACATTAGGTGGTAGCTCTCCATGCAGCTGGTTTTTAGTAACAGTGAAGTAGTATATGGATGAAATATTATAGAGTGAAGTAGGGATCATACCAGACAGATTATTATCCCAGAGTAAAAATCTTCTAAAGTTTGTTAGACGCCCAAGTTCATTGGGTATGCTTCCTTGAAAATTGTTGATAGCAAGCACAAAATTTTCCAAAGATGAAAAGTTTCCTATCCAATGTGGGATAGTTCCGGTGAGATTGTTACGACCAAGACCTAGACTAACTAAATTCAACAATGAACTGAGTTGGTTAGGAATTGACCCAAAAAGATTATTGGAACTAATATTGAGTACGCTTAGTTGCATACAGTGAGATATATTAGATGGAATTTTCCCACCAAAGGAATTGAAAGACAGGTTGAAATGTTGCAGGCTCAGTAGGCGACCGATTTGTTGAAGAATTTCACCATGAAAGCTGTTGTCTATCAGGTTGATTCCAGTAAGATAAGTAAGATTTCCCAAAGAAGGAGATAAGGAGCCTACCAATTTTTGAGCTTCCAGGTTCAAAACCATGACCCTTTTCGTGGCAGGGTTGCACGTAACGCCTACCCAACTTCAGAGATCAATGGAGTCTTTCCATGAGCTCATGATATAGAGAGGATCATGAGTTATTCTTTTCTTGAAGTCTAGCAATGCCAGGCGATCAGATTCATTTCCAGAAGTGGATAGTGTTGCAGAGTGCAGACATGTGGTCCACCATAAAAAAAGGAAAAATGTAAACAAAATCTGGCTAGAATGAGTTTGTGAGTGTTCCATCTTGTTCTGAATGCAAATTTTATGCATGGAGAAAATCAGAAACCAAGTCTCATATAGATGAAAGTATAAAAAGAAGAAATCTTTCTATCTATCTATAGAGCCAAAGGGTTTGTTGCAGTGTTGAAAAATAATTATGGATGGTCCCAGTGTTGAAAAATAATGCACATTTGGTGGAGATTTTTACAAGCTAGCAGAATTTTCTAGGATAATTTTTACAAGCTAACACTAGTCACTAACTTAATTGAAGTTAGTAGAAAGTTCTAGTTGAAGCTACAATATGTGGCTGGAATTACAAGTTACAAGTTACTGTTGGCTGGAATTACTAAGCCATATATTGGACCTGATTTCAGGTATGAGTTTGCAGAGTTCTTGAAATTTCTTCAGGAATAGTGATCGTGAAAAGGGGGTTTTAATGCATCCTTCCTGACTTATGATTTAGTTTCTGCTCTAAATTGGAAATTTATTGCCTTGTGAATTTTATGTCTTGGAATATCGTTTGTCTCTTTTCTTGTTTTTTTTTATTGTTTTTTTTTATTTTTTATAATGTGTATGCCCTGATTATTAATGATGCATCTTTCCTTACAGTTTAGTTTCTTATTTTCATTGGTTGGTACACGTAAATGCTCTAAATTGGTATTTTTGGCTCATGTATCTTGGTCTAATTCTTATGGGTTGTAGAGGACTATGAACTTTTGGCTAGCAGAATTTTCTAGAATATTTTAGAATGCAAAGTCGGTGGATGTATTCCCTAAACACTAGTCACTAACTTAATTGAAGCTAGTAGAAAGCTCTAGTTTCAAACTACAATATGTGGCTGGAAATGGCTTAGACAAAGTCGGTTAATGTACAAACCGACTTAACTAAGCAAAATGCAAACTTAGATAGTCGGCTAGGATCACTATATATAAACTAGCAGCCCACTTAAGTAATCAAGCAAGAAAAGCTGAAAACTACCAGCTGTCTTGTATCCAACTAAGTCTCTAAAGCTTTGTAACTTTCCTCCTCATTCAAATAAAATTACTTTGTTACTCTTTCAAAAGGTTTTCCATTCCACATCAAGCTATTGTCCTAAATACTAAAACCAACAATTTCCTAAACCTCTTCTCCCATAAACTAACAAAAGGGGGTTTGATGCATCTTTACTTATGAGTTAGTTTCTTTTTTTCATTGGTTGTATGAGTTTGCTGTTTTGGGCGTAGATTTGAGGTCATCATTGTTTAGGTCAACAACTCTGTGTCTTTTGGCGAGGCAGATTTAAGTAGTGTGTTTGTACCATATTTTGTAAATGGACCAAAAAATGGTCTATCTCTCAAAAATATATTTTGAAGTCCAGGCCCAATATCTTTTTATCTTCTTTAAAAACAAGAGAAGCCCTTTTACTTAGTGGGCCGTCAATAGACAAAGAAAATTAAGAAAAACCAACAAAGTCAGAAAGCCCAAGCCTTTGAGTTGCACTAAAGTTAAAAAGATAGGTAACCGTTGCACATTGACCCATGTGAGGGTCTGAAGAAGATTGTCACCATTAATGACGACTTGACCTTCTTCTCGCCTAACAAGAAAGCAAGCTGGACAAAAGCCCCCAAAACTAGAAGGAGCCGAATTGCCAACCAGATTTCCGGGTACAAAGAACTCAAGTCAGGGAAATATCGCAACGAACCAACGGTTTTGTCAGAAACATCCCATCATTCCGCCTATTAACCGGACTAGATCAAAAAATCAACAACCGACTTTGGGTAACAGCCAAATATCCTCTTTCAGCCTTCATCATTGAAGTTCCTTGCCTATAAATAAAGAGTCTTCGCCACAGAAGAAGGGGACTCTCTCTCCAAACTAGACGCAACGTCTCAAAAACACTTGAAAAAATCAAGATCTTTTCCAACAAGCCTGCTTAATTTCCAGATAACCAGTTGACAACTCATGCGTTCATCTTTTGTTGCTCTGCCATCTTCATGGTACGATTTTCTTTTAAACGATCGGTTTGAATTCATGTATCCATCCAATTGGATAGAGAAATCTACAGTTTTTCTCCTTACATTGTAATCTATATTTCGAATTAGTTAAATGGATAAATTCAGAACTCTCATCTTCCTTTTGCTATCAAGTTAAACTCCTTGTTACAATGAATATGAACGAATCCTTCTACGTCCTTTTAATCGTTTGGAGTTGAAACAAGCCCTTGGCCAGATGTACCCAACCAAGGCCCCTGGAATTGATGGAATGCCTGCCTTATTTTACCAATGCTACTGGCATATAGTGGGTGATTCAGTCAGTGATGCATGTCTACGCATTCTAAACGGGGAAGGTAGTGTGCGAGATTTTAATCACACTTTAATTGCTTTGATCCTGAAGATAGCCCAACCTACTCAAGTCACCGATTTTCGGCCCATAAGTTTGTGCACAGTCCTTTACAAGATGATTGCTAAGTCTTTTGCTAATCAATTGAAGATGGTTTTATCGGAGGTAATTTTTGAGTCACATAGTGCTTTTGTTCCGGGTAGACATATTATTGATAATGCCATGTCCGCTTTTGAGGTGGTTCATCATATGAAAGGGCCACGAAGTGGGAACGGTGTTAAAATGGCTCTAAAATTGGATATGGGAAAAGCTTACGATATAGTGAAATGGTGTTTTGTGGAGGCAATGATGCAATGTTTAGGTTTCGCAGAAAGTTGGGTAACTCGTATCATGGACTGCATTACTACAGTCTTTTTCTCGATCCTATGGCAAGGAAATCTTCTTGGACATATCATCCCGCATCGAGGTATTAGACAATGTTGCTCTTTATCCCCGTATCTATTTTGAATTTGTGTAGAGGGATTTACAGGCTTCATTCAACGAGCTGAACAATTGGGACACATCAGAGGCTTGAAAGTGGCGGCTGAAGCCTGCTAGTGTCTCATCTTTTCTTTGCCGATGACTCCCTTATTTTCTTAGAGGCCAAAAGGGAAATGTTTGAAGAGGTTAAAGGAATTTTTTTTACCTACGAAAAAGCCTCGGGCCAGAAGATAAATCTTGACAAATCTGCGGTCTTTTTTAGCTCAAATGTAACAGAGGAAATTATTGATGCAACAAGGAATATACTGCAAGTGCCTGTTATGGCTTGCACAAGCCATACCTTGGGCTGCCAACGGTGGTTGGTGTTGTGAAAATTGGCTTGCATAAAGGATACATGGGTCGCAGATAGATTAGGCAGCGACTGGTCGCCAAATCCAAGTGACCGGTCTCCAAAGACTCTGCCTAAAAGCGACCGGTCGCCCAAAGCTAGCGACCGGTCATTTTTTGGCAGAGTCAAAGTCTGGAGCAAAATCTTCTGGCGACCGGTCGCTCACGACTCTGCCAAAAAGCGACTGACCGATCGCCAGATCCAAGTGACCGGTCTCCAAAGACTCTGCCTAAAAGCGACCGGTCGCCCAAAGCTAGCGACCGGTCTTTTTTGGCAGAGCCGAAGTCTGGAGCAAAATCTTCTGGCGACCGGTCGCTCATGACTCTGCCAAAAAGCGACCGGTGGCTTGAAGTTGGCGACCGGTCGACGGACTCTAGGGGTCACTTCTGAGTTAGAAGAAGGTTGGCAATCAGTTGGGAGGTTTTGAGGAAGCATTGAAGGACATTGGAAGACTTGTTTCAAGGTGTAGCTACCCAAGTAGCCACCAATACAAAGCTTGTGGCTGGCCTAACCTGTGGTCCATGTCAGGCATTCAAGGGCAGAACGTGGGAGACAAAGCAAGGGTCTTCTCTCAAGTCTAGAGACTTATGTATTAAAGGAAAGAGGGAGCAAGTCTGAAATAAAAGTTAGAGAGAGTTATAAGAGAAGTAGCTGGAAACTAGTGAGTCAAGAAGAGGAGAGAATTCTCAAGTGTGTCAAGGTGTGAGCAAGGGTGTGAGAGAAACAGATTGTGAGGGTAGTGTTCTAAGGGGGTTTCTGTGTAAACCAAAGTTGTAACCTATCTTCATTAGTGAAATTTCTCAAGGGGATCACCAAAGAGGATGTAGGCAAATTGCTAAACCTCTATAAACACTTGTGTCATTTGTGCTTGATTTATTTTCTTTGGGTGTGTGTAAGATTCATCCATCATTGAGTCTTGTCCAAAGTCCATCAACAACAAGGTCTAAAGGGGAGTGAGTTGGTTCTAATTCACAACAAGTGGTATTAGAGCTGTGTTGGCAGCTGTGCTAGTTCTTTTTTTGGAGTGCTAGTGTGTTGAAGATGGAAAGTGACAAAGAAGTTGAGAGTGGTGGCAGCTCACAGCAGCTAAAGCAACCACAGGCAACAAGCATGAAGGTGGAGTTAAAGCCTTTCACAGGCAAGGAGAACTTCTCACTTTGGCAACGAAGGATGAAGTCAGCTCTTACACAACAAAATCTCCATGTTGTGTTGGTTGGCAAGGAAAAGAAGCCAACTAGCATTACAGATGATGAATGGAGTGTACTTGACGAGTTAGCTAGAGGAGCCATCGAAAACTACCTCTCCGATGAAGTGCTCATCAACGTGACGAAGGATACAGCGAAGTAAACATGGGAGAAGCTCGAAGAGATGTTTCCAGGGAAGTTGTTGTCCAACAAACTCTTCCTCAAGGAAGAACTCCTAAATCTTAAGATGGAGGAGGGTAAACCTGGCATTCGTGTCGTGTTATCAGTATTCGTGTCGTGTTCGTGTCAACCCGTTTTTCTTAATGGGTTGACACAACACGACACGATAAGAAAACGGGTGGGAAATATCAAACACGAACACAACCCACTCCAATTCGCGAATCACACGACACGACCAGTTTCACCCGATAAGAAAATAAACTTTTTTAATAAAAATTTAAAAAAACCTATATTTTTGAACAAATTTTAAATGCAAACAGCACATGCCCAAAAAATACACGCCCAAAAAATCAAAATCATTCCAACAAAAGCTAATATTCTTGAATTTAATCCAAACTTCAACATCCATGAACATGATCCATGATAACAAAGGAAAAGGCAAAACAAATATGAAGTAATCCATGAAGATCCGCACAAAAAAAAAAAATCCATGAAGATGATCCAAACTTCAACATTTCACCATTGCAATTTTCCTAGAAGAAAAAAAAAACAACTATGAGAAAAGTAAACAATTATTGATAAATATCAATTACTCATCAATACCTCTCATCAATCTTCAAGAGAAATACTATTGGAGCTTTGTCCTGATCTAGTATCTTGACAAGTAAGTTTGAAGATATCTTCAGTAAGGCTTTCCACACTAGCACTCTCTTCCTCCATAGCTAAGCATTGAAAACCCGAAAGTTACACAACATTCACATAATTAAAAAAACAGAAAATAAAACACTAGTTTTAAGTTATACAAAATTTACCTCCCTTGCCAAAAAGCCAATCTCGAGTACACAACAAAGCTTGAACAATTTATGGCAATAATGAAGTACGGTATTGATCTAGTACTTTACCACCAATACTAAAAGCGGATTCCGATGCAACCGTAGAAATAGGAATTGTTAACACATCACGAGCTAGATTTGAAAGTATCGGATAATGAAAATGCTCCATTTGCCACCAAGAAAGAACATCTATGTCTTGCTTTCTATCTAGTCTTTCTTCATCCAAATACTTATGCAATTCATTTTTCCTACTTGTACTTGGACCATTTTTGTAACTATTATCAAAATCCTACATCATACAAAATGAAAAATGCAAATATTAGAATTATGCATCATTGTAATATATAATATGCAACAATAAATATAAAAAGAAAATAAGTTTAGGTTACCTCAAAAATGGTGTCTCCATCTTCCGTGTGACTAGTCGTCTCATTCATTCCACAATTCAAAGTAAGAAGATGAGATAAACTTTCTGAGTACACATCAAAAAGAGATGTCAATGTGTCTCTAACATACTTGAACTCTTCAGAATCCTTACCATGAAGCTTGGTATAAGCCCACTCTACAAAATGCAACTTATAACGAGGATCCAAAATAATTGCAATTGCAAGAATTAAACTGTACTCTGACCAATACTTCTCAAACTTCATGTTCATATTAGTTCCCATCTTGTTCATGAAACCATCATTATCTTCCATGGCTGCCTTGATTTGGTGTTGTATTATGAACACCTTAGGGAAGAATAAATTTGATGTGGGGTACTTTGTCCCAGAAAATAAGCATGTAACATCATAAAAGTACCCCCAAAAACTTGGAAATCTTCTCTACTTTAATCCACTCTTGAGGAGAAGGACAACTACTAAAATTGGAATCAATCAATCCTAAATTAATAAAAGCACGACGATAGAAAAGTGCACTCTCAACCATGGTATAAGTTGAGTTCCATCTAGTAGGGACATCTTGTCTCAATCCTCTCTTACTGATTATCTGTACTTGTGCAACACATTCATAGAACTTTTGTTTCCTCCCCTTAGAACCCTTTATATATTTGATGCACTCACGAATCTTTATCACTGATGAATCAATTTCCTTAAGTCCATCTTGGACTATCAAGTTTAAAATGTGAGCACAACAACACACATGAAAAAACTTGCCACTCATCAACAAAAGACCTCTAAAGTTCAATTGATTCATCAAAATCTCAACAAAAGAAGTATTTGCATAAGCATTATCTAAAGTAATAGAAAACAACTTCTTCTCAATCCCCCACTCAGTTATTAATGTATTAATTTTTTCAGATAATGCAAGACTAGAATGTGGAGGAGGCATATGACAAAAATTTATAATTCTTTGTGCAATCTCCAATCTTGGTCAACAAAGTGAGCAGTAAGAGCAAGATACCTATCAATACATACAGAGGTCCATAAATCTGAAGTTAAACAAATTTTTCCTTGAATTGAGCTTAACAAAGTATGAAGCTTTTGTCTTTCACTTTTAAACATCGTTAACACACATGCCTTAACAGTATTTCTACATGGCAGCTTAATATCAGGAGAGATATATGCAAACAAAGCCCTAATTCCCTCATATTCAACAAAACTAAAAGGCAAATTATGCTTGATGATCGCCTCTATTAACAAATCACAAATTTCACATAATCAAATTGCTGGGAACGCAATCCTGACGATGACATAAGTAATTGCTTCACATCACCATGAGGCTTCTTAATGCAATTTTTAGCATGATTCAACAATTTCCCGTCCCATACCTACTCTCACACACATATACAACCCCACAATGTTTACATATAGCACGCTTTTTGTTAACTTCATTAACAGGCAGTAAATCAAATGATTCCCAAGCAGGATATCTTAGGCTACGCTTACCCACATTGGCTCTAACCTTTTTCTTTGTAGGGCTTAACTCTTTCTCTTCTGTATTTTCAGTATTTGCTGCATCAATACCCATTGAAACGTCAACTGACTCCTCATCATTAATATCAATAGCATTGATAGGGCTATTTTCTGTAACATCCATCTCCTTCAAAAATAAAAACAAAGAGATATAGAAATTATTAGACAGTAGGCAGTATGAAAAGTCCAAACATACACAAATGACCGCACCAATAGCCCCTCTCTCTAAATGAAATCTACTTTTCTGGTATGACAAGAAAGACAAAAGAAAAAAAATATATGCCTTGAGAAAATCTCAATCATTGTGTGCCTATGCTATACAAAGACCATTTTCCCTCATTCATATTTCCTTTGATCTCCGTTCTCACAATGCGAATCAAAACAAAGTTGCACAGAAAATAGCAAAAATTAGCATAAGAAATACATTGTTCCACCTTGTGGTGGAAATATACCCAGCTAAAAGTGGGGCCAAGAGCCGCCCTAACAGAACCTGTACCATCTATAATTGCAGTTACAGTAGCTAATGCACGGGAATTTCCTCTGATCACTGTCTGGGTACCAAGATCAGTAGCAACGGCTGTAGTAATTAGTGAATATGGGCCATTCACCAGCAAAAAATAAAGTATTTCCTTACTAGAATATACAGCCCAAAAATTATTTGCAATATAAAATATCATCGTGGCATAATATAACAACAAGGTCAAATTAAAAATCATTGCTTGCAACAACTTCATAAAGTAAATCTCTGCTCTACAACTCTAAAATGAAACAAGCTATGGTGAATTCATATGTAGAAACAAGCCGCAAAAAGCCCAAAATCTCCAACCAAAAAAATTAAGAAAAACATTCCTACCTTGAGAGAGGATGACGGCGGGGATCTTCAAAGACAAAGAGAGGAGAGATCGCAAGAAGAAGGAGAAGATGAGGACTTCAGAGGGTAGAGAAAGAAAGCTACGGAGAAGAGAGGTAGAGAAAGAAAGCTGCGGGCGGGAAGAAAAGAGGAGGAGACGCAGAATGAAGAGCTACTAGTTTTAGAAGGTATCTTTTTTTTAGAATTGAATGGGCACCGAAACGACCCGTTAGCTTAATGGGTGGCTAACGGGTCAAGACGATAGCAACACGACACGATATTGCCAGGTCTAGAGGAGAGAGGTAATTTAATAGAACATTGAAGTAGTTCAATCGATGTGTTGCTGATTTGCAGAGAATGGAAGTTAATTATAGTACGGAGGATAAGGCTCTTATGTTGTTGACATCCTACCTCCATCCTATAAGCACTTTCGAACCACTCTTGTGTTCGGGAAGGTTACTCTTGATTTTGAGCCTGTGATGCAAGACATCATGATGCATCATAGGATGACTCAACGTTAGGGAGAAAACTCTCAAGGTGAAGATCTAGTTTACAAAGACCGAAGAGAGAGGTCGTTCAAAGAAGCGTGAAGGCAAGAAAGGCAACAAAGGAAGGTCCAAATCCAAGGCAAAAGAAGGTTGTTCGAATGTGGGTCAAAGGAGCATTGGAAAAAGAATTGCCCCATATGGAAGGAGAAGAAGAACAAAGGGAAGAATGCAGCAAACACAGCTGAGGAAGTCACAGAAAGTAATGGTGAGCTTTATGTGTTAATAGCAATGTTAAAACTAATGCATTTGCTAATTCTTCAAGGTGTTCCTATCATATGTGCTCAAACAAGGAGTGGTTTGACACAATGGTAAGATACATTCCAAAATTGCGGAGTCAAAGGCACTGGAACAATCAAGGTGGTGAAGTTATGATGGGGGATGGCTCAATTTGTGGAGTCAAAGGCACTGGAACAATCAAGGTGAAGATGCATGATGGGGGCTGTTAGGACGCTTAGAATGGTAAGATACATTCCAAAATTGCGTAAGAATCTGATATCCCTTGGAACTCTTAATAAGAATGGTTATTCATTTAGGCTAATGGAGGGAAACTCATAATCTCAAAAGGTTCACTTGTGGTTATGAAGGGAGAGGTTCAACCTAATTGTCTATATAGATTTGTTGTGGTACAAACAATTACAGGTGGAGCAGCTGTATCCACAAGCAAGGACTCGGAGGATGAAACTTATGAAGGAAACCTTTAGAAAATCATGAGTTTCATTTGAACATCAACATAGATAAATAAAATCATGACAACGGAAGCTTAAGCATGCATCTATGAGTTCAAAAACAAAAACTTTTCCCATGAATCTTTTAAGCCAAGTGATAGTTGTACTACTTTCCTAGAACACACTTCTAGTAAGATTGTAAGGAGGAGTTACCCTTGGTGCGTGCTTTCAACCCTATGATCGAATTCCACCAAAGTTGTTGAAGCTTGAATGGCTCCTTCAAAATCTCCACCTTGTTGTTGAAGCTTGAATGACTCCTTCAAAACTTCAACTTAGGAGGTTCTCCAAAAGTCACCAAAATAGGTAACCTCTAAGTCTCTTCACCAACTAGAGCTTGAGAAGAATATGATGAGCTTAGTGAGAGGATGATGCTAGTGATCCCTCACTAAGATGGTAATGAAAGTGTAGAGAGAGTTTTTGGAAGACTAGAGTTTTCTTTCTCTCTCTTGTTTTCACTAATGACCCCTTAGGCTTCAAAAGATGATAGTCATCTTTTTCTTGAGTCAACAAGTTGACTCTAGCACCAAAAGCCATATGAACGTCCATCCCTTGAAATTGGGCCTCTTGGGCTCAATTTAATTTATGTTGTCATACAACCCAATCTCCATGTCCAAAAGGATAAAGCCCAATGAGCCCGGAATTCAAAATTCCCGTTTGAAGCCTATTCCGACATCACGTGTCGTTTAAATTAATTCCATAATTAATTTTGCCTTAACCAATATAAAGCTTAATTGATCTCTTCAATTCATCATCTCCATAACGGTTTCTCAAATAACTCAAGTTTAACGGTGTGCGATCCATTAGGTTCTAATTAGCAAGGTCGTGGGCAATTTGAACTCTTCGTAATTGATTGTGAATTAAAACCCCTTTTTAATTCTCCCTATTAGTTAGGATCATTAGTCCTTAGGGCTTCCACCATCCATGAGTGACACCTAGCAGTATGTCATGGATATCCAAGCTAAGTAGAATAAGCAGAGAACCTATTAGTTGGAATTACAATGCAATACGGTCCTTCCCTATTACAATGCTTTTAATCTCATTACTAGGGCATGGTGAATGTCAAAACCCCTAATGAGATTGTCACGTCTTATATGATTTGTATTAGTATGACAAGAACATCCTTCTAAGTCATACTGAATACTCTGATCAGAGATTTGCTTAATCATATCTTCCGAGCATTCTCCTTCTTTACTGAAGGATAGAGATTCCATGTTGTACACTCACATATCTCCATGAGTTAATCGTGAATCCCAACAATTCTTGTAACACATCCGTGATTAGGACATGTCTTTATAGCATCATCAAAGATCCACAACCTTCCACAAGACAACCATGGTGCCTCAGGGTCTAGGACTAATTTGCATTATTGCAACTTGGAGTTTCTTGTTTGACACATAAGTAAAATTTCCATACAAGAAACTCTCGTTTGAATCGCGTTCAGTGAACTCATTCTCCATGAGCACCTACATACTTGTCTTAGTGTCTTCACACGAATGACTTGAGACCAGTCATCCTCCCAATTGAGAAGACATAGCATGTACCGGTCTTTCCGAATTGTCAATGCCCATTTGACAATCCTATGACTAGGAACATTTAGGGCATGAAGATAATAGAGGAAAGGTCTCCTGAATCTAACTTCCTTAGATTACTTTCTCTCTATCTCACATCCCTTGACTTATTGTTTAAGCATGTGTAACAGTTAATGAGACATTTACTAATAAACAATAAACTTGCCCTTTAAGAGGATTAAACATAAGTCTAATACATGAAATATCCTTGAAAATTACATCACATGATTGGCTTTTAGGGCATATTTCCAACAACTTAGCTTTGGCATTTGAGGCTAGGGCACATGAGTGAGAGGGGCATGCTGGAACTACACAACAGAAAGTTGTTGAAAGGTGTTCAAAGTTGCAAGTTTGAGTTCTGCAAATCATGTACCATGGGAAAGCAATCAAAGGTAGCTTTCAAGCAACGAAACAAAGAGGAGGGAAGCACGGGTGTGCTAGATTATATTCACACAGATGTATGGGGGGCCATCACCGGTTAAATCAAAAGGTGGAGCTCGCTATTTTGTGACTTTCTTGGATGATTTTTCCAGGAAGGTTTGGGTCTACTTCATAAAGGAGAAATCTGAGGTCTTCACCAAGTTCAAGAGTGGAAGGCAGAAGTGGAGAACCTAACCGGAAGAAAAATCAAGATTCTAAGGAGTGACAATGGTGGTGAATATAAAGATAGCAAGTTCCTTGAGTTTGTAGAAATGAAGGCATTAAGAGGCACTTTACCGTGAAGAAGACGCCCCAACAAAATGGAGCTACGGAGAGGATGAATAGAACTCTCATGGAGCGTGAGAGATGTATGAGGATTCATGCGGGATTGCCCGAGTCATTTTGGGCGGAGTCAGTTAACCACGCTGCCTATTTGGTTAACCGATCGCCTTCAAGAAATCTTGAGTTCAAATGTGCAGAGGTAAATGTGCTTCAAATGATTGTTGATGATAATCCTAATGATAGTTCGAGTGAAGCCTATAAGTTATGAAGAGAAATACAATATTTTGAGTTTAGGTTTCACTTATTTTTAATGAAAGCTATATTGGAAATAACAAATACTTTGTCTCTAGCATTGCAAAAGAAAGATCAAGACATTGTGAGTGCAATGAGTTTAGTGAAAACATGCAAGGAAAACCTACAATTGATGAGGGATAATGAGTTTGAAGAATTGGTTGAGCCAACATCTTCGTTTTGTGGCAAACATGATATTACAGTTCCTACCATGGATGAGGAATATGTAATTCCAGGGAGATCACGGCATAATGCTCCGATGAAGACAAATTATCACCGTTATTGTGTGGAGATCTTTATTCATGTAATTGATGGGCAACTTGCAGAATTAAATGATCGCTTCAATGAGGTAATTATTGAGTTACTTACTTGTTTGGCATGCTTAAGTCTGAAAAATAACTTTGCCGCTTTTGACAAACGAAAGCTAGTTTGTCTTGATCAATTTTATCCTCAAGATTTTTCGGACCGAGACTTATTAATGCTTGAAGATCAACTTGGTGTTTATGTTCATCATATGCGTTCGAGTAGTGATTTTTCTCAATTGAAGTATTAGTAGTCTTGCGGAAAAAAATGGTTGAGAAAGGAATGCATGAAATATTTCCTTATGTGTATTGCTTCTTACATTGGCTTTGGTTTTACTGGATGCAACCGCTTCAGTGGAGAGGGCATTTTCCGCTATGAATATAATTAAAAATCCACTTCACAACAGAATGGGAAATCAATGGTTGAATGATAGCTTGATTGTTTACATTGAGAGAGATGTTTTGCTTGTATTGATAATGAAACTATAATGCAGCATTTTCAAATATG
>BJCG01004512.1:0-56028 GCA_005406145.1 Prunus yedoensis
AAAAACATAAGTGATATGGTGGTTAACATATTTTCACCTAAACCCTATCTCTTGGACCACAGGAGTCCAAGAGATTGTGGTCACTCATCATTGGATTTGAACCGTTGAATTTACATCCAACGGTGAGTGACCACAAATCTCTTTGACCCCTGTAGTCCAAGAGATTGTAGTCCAAGAGATCGAGACTGTATAATATATATATATATATATATATATAATATATTATATATTATATATATATATTATATATATATAAGTCCATGTGTTAATATATAATTTAGAAGAAAAAAAAAGGTTAGTAGAATAAAAGCTACAGCTGCCAGGAGTTAGAAAAGGGCAAGAATCTATTGTATTTATTTATGAAAGTTCATCTTTACCCAAAAAAAACAAAGGGGGGCAAGAAATATATTATTAATATTGAAATTGTAAGCTACAGCCTACACCTTGCGTAAAGGCTACAACATTTTGTTTTTTGGGGTCGAAAAAGGCTACTCAACTCGAGGAGAGACTAGGAATTTTCAGTAAAGCTAAGCTCAGCTCTCCCAACCCAATTTCTAACTTTTCCTTCTTTAAAATTGAAAAACACAGACAGCAGAAGCCTGACGAGTCAAAGCGCGTTACTACCGTCATCCTCATTATGATCCTCTTTGTTCTTTCTCCAACTACACCTCTCTCACACTCCCCAGATTTACAGCTATGAATGACGTCTTCCTTCTTTAATTTTCTTCACTGTTTCTTCCTCTCTCAAGTCTCAGCCCTTTTAGTTTCCGTGTTGGGATCGTTGCAAAATCTCTTTGCGCCCAGTCGATCTAGCAATTTTGAGCAGAAGCTTTTTGGGGTCGAAAAAGGCTACAGAGTCTTCTTCCTCGCAGAGTCTTCTTCCTCGCAGAGTCATCTTCCTCACAGATTTATCGATAATTTCGATAATATCGAGATATTCTCACAATTTCAGTTCAGATTTGCTCGATAATATCGGGATCGATATATCGGCGATAATTTCGGCGAAAATATCGATATTAAGACGAAATATGTTTGGTTTGTTCCCAGATTATCGGCATGTAAAAAAAACGAAATTATCGCCGATATTTCGGCGATAATTTCGATTTTTCAGACACTGCTACTAATAAGGAGCGCTATCAACGGCTTGTGGGAAAATTAATTTATTTGGCTCATACATGTCCAGATATTGCATATGCAGTGAGTGTAGTGAGTCAGTTTATGCACTCACTTAGTGAAGATCATATGGGTTTCGTGACACATATTTTGAGATACCTCAAAGGGGCTCCGGGCAAGGGGTTAATGTTTTCCAAGTACGGCCATACAGATGTGGAAGGGTACACAAATGCTGATTGGGCAGGTTTAGCTACAGATAGGCGCTCGACATCTGGGTATTTTATGTTTGTTGGTGGCAATCTTGTTACGTGGAGGAGCAAGAAACAAAAGGTGGTGTCTCAATCTAGTGCTGAGGCCGAGTATCGGGGAATGACTCATGGTGTATCTGAGTTACTATGGTTGAGGAGATTATTGAGAGACCTTGGTTTTGGGCCTAAGAAACCCATGGATTTATATTGTGACAATACGGCTGCGATTCAATTGCTCATAACCCGGTCCAACATGATCGTACAAAGCATGTGGAGGTTGATCGAAATTTCATTAAAGAAAAGTTGGATGCGGAGATTGTTTCCTTTTCGTTCATCCGCTCAGAGTATCAGTTAGCCGATGTTCTTACGAAAGCTGTTTCTACAAGTATTTTTCGCAACTCGCTTGACAAGTTGGACATGCGTGACCTCTTTGCTCCAACTTGAGGGGGAGTGTTGGCGAGTATATCCTATTCTATTAGGGTTTTATTTTATTTTTTTTCCTTCTGTATAGATATTATGTAATTAGGATTCCACTTATTTCCTAATTAAACCCTATTAGGGTTTGTAACCTTGTATTATAATACCTCCTTTCGGAGAATGAAATATATCAGAAAATATTCTACCCATATTGTTTAACTGAGCAGGAATAAGCAGACAAGGAGAGGGACAACAACGTGAACGGCTTGCTGACATGTTGCAAGCATCCGCGAGCCACACTCAGAGCAGACGAAGTCACCCATCCAGATTGAGTTTAAGGAACAACGTGCGCGAAAGGCTGGGCCCATGACTTGACATCCGCGCCGCCTGGGCCCGCAGGGAAATGTTCATCAAATAAGGCTAGGCTCCCAAGGAGGTCAACCTAATAACCCTCACAATGAGGACCATGAAGAAAGGCGCTCCACACCCACTCGCAGAGGAACATTCACGAAAGGCTAGGCCCCTAGGGAGGTCAACCTGATAACCCTCACAATGAGGACCATGAGGAAAGGCACTCCGCTGCTCACTCTCGAAGAGTCGATCCTCATCGACAAGCTACAAAAAAATCCTTTGCAAGCGCAATCCCCCAACACGCCGCTTAGGCAACGCAGCCAAGAAGGTCGAACCATGCGAATCAACGAGGAGGTCAATTAGCGTCGCCCAAATCGCGAAGTTCGTCAGTGTGGCCAACCAACAATGTGTGCGGAAGACGTTGAGAAGCTTGTGAATGACCGACTTCAAGACTTGAAGACCGGCGGGAACTTTGAAGATGCACTACGTAAGGAGATGGACCAGGCAAACTCTACGCCTTTCACAGCTGAAATCGAGCAGGCTACTCCCCCGAAGCGATTCTCAACGCCGTCGTTCACACACTTCAAATGGGATTCCGATCCAGAGAGCCACCTAAAACACTTCAAAAGTGTCACGATCCTCTACAAGGCTGACGACGCGCTGATGTGCAAGGTGTTTGCAATGACCTTGTGAGGAGCAGCCCAAGACTGGTTACCATCCGGGTCAATCAACAGCTTCAAGGAGCTGGCTTACGTCTTTACCAAAGAATAAACCTCTTACCCGATGATCAAGAACCCTGATCACCTGTACAACATACGCAAGAAGTCCGACGAATCCCTTCGAGACTACATCAAGAGATTCAAAGCAGAAAATGCAAACATTGTAGGATGTGACGACCGGATCGCATCCTCTGCTTTCAAGAAAGGCCTTCCAGATGAACACAACTTATACCGCGAACTAACTATCACTCCCAGCTAGACTCTGGCAAAGGTCTTCGTGACCGTGGAAAGCTATGTGCTCTGGGATGATGATCGAATCGCCGCAAAGAAGTCTACTAAGCAAGAAGATCAGCCGACTAAGCGGGCAGGCCAAAGAAGCGATGGGTTTAGCAACAGGAACAAGGACAAGCGCAGGTCACACCCACAAGGGGACGCTACGGCATGAGAGAACTACACCAAGTTCTTCATCCCCATACATCAAATCTTAGCCCAAGTGAAGGACAAACTTTGGGTAAGAAGACCGCCACCCTTGAAGGGAGATCCGGACAACCCTTGAAGAGAGATCCGGACAAGAGGGATACCAGAAAATATTATGCCTTCCATGGGACGCACAGGCACACTATGAACAACTGCTTCGCTTAGAAAGCGCACCTTGAAGAACTCGTGAGAGAAGGTCATTGCATGGAATTCATTGCGAAGCAGGCCATCCAGCGGATTGAGGATCGTGATGCCGCCAATGAGCCACCTTAGAAGGTCATAAGGATTAACACAATCCTAGCCGACTCTAAAGAGTCTGGGCTGACCAGCAAAGAAAAGAAGAGGAAGATCAAACAGGCCACTGTGATCTCCCAAATCTCGACCAACCTTCCACCAGCAGAAGACGACCCTGTGATCGGCTTCCAGAAGAAAGATCTGATCGGCCTCGACATGCAACATAACGACGCCCTTGTCATCAGCATTCAAATCGCTCAGGCCTTGGTCGACCGAATCCATGCAGACGAAGGCAACTCAGCCAATATCCTGCAACTGGCGGTCATCCAGCAGATGGACTTGGAGACGAAGATCAATAAATCAGTCAGATCGCTGACCAGCTTTAATGGTGCAACAATGGTTACTGTGGGCACAATAGACCTCGACATCTACTCCCCACCTGTAATCAGCTTGCAAACATTCATGGTCATTAATGAGGTCTCACCATACAACGGCATTCTGGGCAAACTATGGATCGGCAAGATCAACGCCATTACCTCCGCCACACATCAGAAAATTCGCTACCCAATCCCTGGGGGCAATGTCGGCCAAATCAATAGCGATCAGGCAATGGCGAGGAAATGCTCAGCCTAAGGGCTGGAAAAAAAAAAAAAAAAAAAAAAGCAAACAAACACAGTTCCTCCCTGTAAGTCAGGCAGATCTAAAGGAAGTTGAACAACCGAATCTCGCTCCCTTATAGCAATTAAAGCATCAAGACTAAGCTGAGGAAATCTGCCCAGAGGTCTCTCTTGAAAAAGGATGGAAACCCGAAGAGGACGTCAAGCTAATACCCTTGGATCCTGACTAGCCAGACAGAAAAGCACGGATCGGCTCGCACCTAAGCCCAGATGAGAAGGTGGAGCTAACCACCTTTTGCATGGTCGCACATGTTTGCATGGTCGCCGTCTGACATGCTCGGCATCGGCCCAATGATCATCTGCCATCGACTTCACGTCAACCCTACCAGCAAGCCAGTGGCGCAGAAGAGCCGCAACTTCACTCCCAAGCGAGTCACGATCATTTAGGCCGAGATTGACAAACTCCTAGCTACCAGCTTCATCGAAAATGTCTCCTACTCGGAGTGGCTAGCCAACGTTGTTCTGGTGGCAAAACAAGAAAATGGCAAATATAGAGTTTGCGTCAATTACACCAACCTCAACAAGCATGCCTTAAAGACAACTTCATGTTGCCAAGAATCGATCAGCTTGTGGATTCAACTTCCGGCAATCAGCTACTCAGCTTTATGGACGCCTACTCCGGCTATAATCAAATCCTGATGCATGAGGATGACAAAGCGAAAACCTCTTTCATCATCGAGAGATGGACCTATTGCTACAAGGTCATGCCCTTTGGGCTGAAGAACGTCGAAGCAACCTACCAGAGGCTCGTAAATAAAATCTTCACAGAGCAGATCGGCAAAACTATGGAAGTCTACGTGGACGACATGCTGGTCAAAGCCCCCAAGCATGTAGATCACATCAAAATCTCGCCAAGGCATTCAGCTTGCTCCACCAGTATCGCATGAAGTTGAACCCAAGTAAATGCACGTTTGGCGTCGTGTCCGGCCGATTCCTAGTATACCTAGTCACACAACGAGGAATCAAGGCACACCCACGCCAAATCAAATCCATTCTCAAAATGAAGTCACCTTCCACAATGAAGGAAATACAAAGTTTGACGGGGATAGTAGCGGCCCTTAACCGATTCCTCTCTAGATTTACCGACAAGTGCAGACCATTCTTCAAAACTTTGAAGAAAGGGCAAAAGACAAGTGGGACGAGGAGTGCGAAGTAGCTTTCCAGAATCTAAAGACTTACCTCACTTCATCTCCCTTGCTCTCAAAGCCAATTCCTGGTGAAGACTTGTTCATGTACCTGGCAGTGTCCAACTCGGTCGTCAGCTCAGCTCTTATCCGAGAAGAGCTGGGGACCCAACATCCGGTATTCTACACTTCCAAGCTCTCCTCGATGCAGAGACTCGCTACCCCGAAATTGGAGAAGCTCATTTTGGCCCTTGTAATTTCCGCAAGAAAGCCGCGACCCTATTACCAAGCTCACCGAGTCATCGTTATGGGCCGACTTTCCTTTGAGATAAATCCTCCACAACACATGATTGAGATCTCTGATTCAGATTTAGGATATATGTTGCTGTATGCTTATTTCCTAATCATATTTTGGACTCATAAAACTGACATAATTGAAGTATAATTGCAGACCCTTAACTGTGAAGTTATTTTGCACAATGGGGATTGATATAAGGGATATATGCTGCAATATGCTTATTTCCTAATCTCTTCTTTTCTTGGTTGCTTGCTCTCTCCTCAGTACTCATTACATTAATGCTTGTTGATGCAGGTCTTTCCCTTCTTCAATATCCTGGGGTGATGCACTTTAGGGAGCCATAATCTACATAAATGAGATTTTCAGTCAAGTACATGACTACACTAATTTAACATTATCAATTTTATGCAATTGCATATTGTAAACTAACATTGCACCCAGACACTAAGAATTGGAATACAGGTATATGGCAATTGCATATTGTAACTGAGAGTTGCACATATGCCCTATCAAATGTGTTTAATTTTATTTTTCAATCAATTCAATGTGGTTCAATCATTCGAGCCATTTAGTAATTCTTTGTGTTGAAAGTTTTTAAATTCATATTTGTGTCAACAAGAATATGTTTGATATTATTGATTTTTTTTTTTTGTGTTTAATTAACAATATATATAGTAACCCTTGGTGATAATCAACAAAGTTCATTTTCTTTCCCTTAATTCATTGTGGTTCAATTAGTAGTAAATCAGCAAAAGTTCTATTGAATAATTTATTCGACCAACCTAAGCGACTTATTCATCAAGTAAATGATGTCGTCCCTTGACCAAATTACCCACGAATGCCCATGATTTACTCAATGAACGAGTTCCTCAGTGTTCATTGGTTAAATTATGTCGTTCATTGGATAAATCACTTAACAAACACCTTGACAAAAAAAATAAATCAGTTAATGAATGAAATTATTTACCTGGTAAAGAAAAAGGGCTTGTTTGTTAGGTAAACAATATTGTTCCTTGAGTAAATTAACACAATGAACTCCATGATTTGCTCAATGAACGTCTCATTCAGCATTCGTTAGGTACATTGACACTCAATGGGTTATAGGCATTTGGACTCGTTACCAAGCAAACAAAATTATTTACACAATGAACGCTAAGGGGCTCGTTCATTGGGTAAATTATGTCGTTCGTTGGGTAAATTACATAACGAACGGAATACTTTACCTGATAAAGTTGTATTCTTTATTATTTGCTCTTTGTTAAAGTTGTATTCTTTATTATTTTCTCCTCGTGGATTATTATCATCTATTTTTTTGGTTGAAATTTTTTTATAATCACTTGTGGACATAAATTGTAGTCATTTGTATTTTTGTACGTATTTGGTGTTTCCTCCGGCATCTACTTTATGATTCGTATCTTAGAAAGAGGTGAAGTCTACTGTCACATCCCCGGATCGGCTCCGCTATAGCACGATATTGTCCGCTTTGGGCCCCCCCTCTCTGGCCCTCACGGTTTTGTTTCTGGGAGCTCACGACCAACTTCCCAGTGGGTCACCCATCCTGGGATTGCTCTAGCCCCCAACTCGCTTAACTTCGGAGTTCCTACGACTCCGAAGCCATGTGAGCTCCCAAAAGGCCTCGTGCTAGATGGATGCGGGCATGTACATATAAGGCACATCACTCACTCTCCGTTGGTCGATGTGGGATCTCACATCTACTCTCACATTTTAATTGAATTTATGATTGAACAAAAAAATATTTATAGAAAAACTCTTTCACATTTTTGTTTTGATGAATCTAGTGGAAAACAGTATTGATATGCATACTAGTGGTTTTAGGTCCATAATCCCATGACACTATTCGGTAGTGTGTATGTGAAAAGCCTCTCTCTTCGTAGTTTAGAACTATCGCTTGTATCCGAAAGAAAGAAAAGTGCACCACAGAATAAAAAGGTGAACCAACAACGAAATATTTATAATAAAAAAATTTAATTATTACAAGAAATGCAAATAAAGTATGTTGTGATCACGAACCAAATCTTAGGAATCAATTCAAAAAACAAAAAATGAAAATGAAAATTTGAGTCATCATCAGGGATCACAAACCAAGCAAGAAAACATCTTTTTAGCAAACGACTTGGGAGATGGCGATTCAAGTGAGGTTGCACAGACCACAATCTCAGATTCATCCGCTCCACTTTCCCTGGCTTTCCTCACATTCATCTGAAAATTTCTTAAACGATGCTTCCACATAACTGACAGCCTTGGAAACAGACATCTTCTCCACCAGTTTGTTGGGATAAATATCCTTTCTATGGTCCCCATTTATGGCCGCTGCCAATTGCCTATTTCTTCTTGAAAATCACTCATTTTGGCCCCGTCTTTGGATGTAGTCTCTCGTAGTTTCACAGGTTCGGGCATGTCACTGCGAAAGGCAGAGACGTCAAACGATGAAACACTCAAACACTCTCAAACGGTGATTCAAAAACACCACAAATTTGTAGCATTAAAAGATCGATACTTATGTATGAAAACCAAAAATCTTTCAATGTAGGTTCACCTGGACAGTCAGTTCTTGGGGTTGATCTATTCAGGACACCCTCAAAGGTTCCCGCCCAAGCATCACGCTTCGTAAGAAACTCTTTCAGGTGAAAATCTTCTTCACAGTTGCTGGGATTGAGGAGTGCTCGAATTCTGATGAGGGATATGGCCCTGAAGGCCCATGCACACTGCATTTTTGTTATAAACAAAAATTAATTAGTAAACCAGTAATTTTTTTGTGTCTCACTTGTAATGACTTTTTTTTTTTTTTTTTCCTCCATCCATGTATGAGAATTTATGCAAGGGGGATACCCTTAGTGATACTTTTATAGTTAGTAAATACGATACAAATCGTTTAGTTGTTTGAGTTACCTGTTCCTCGTTCAATCCATGGAGAGATTAAGATGGCTGGAACCCGAACACCAAGACGATCGAATTTGAAGTTGTATGGCTCGGACCAGCGATATCATCTGGACTAGGAACATCCATCACAGGTGTTGGAACATGATCATAGAAACCGCCATGCTCGTCATATATTATTACAAACAACATTTCATTCCATTGGGGACTTGCTCTTAGTACTTCATACACTTCTTTTATAAACTTCTGGCCTTCAGAGACGTCGTGGGACGGGTGATCATCATTTGCAGGAATGATAACACATCAAAGAACCTTTGCTCCACCACCACATAGTTTGGTAACTGCCCCTCCTTGCAGTGCTTCTTGAATTGCAGATCAACTGATGGAAATTCTTAATGTACTTTCAATTTTCTTAGGTTCCTGCCATGTAAATTAAAATTCAAACGAAACATGAGCGCTTTTTACTTCTTTGTTAATTATAAATAAATAAATAAATGAAAGCTCCTTTGGTTTCTACCGTATATGGTTTGTCCCAAAAGATAGAGAAGGAATAAGATAAAAGAGGTTTAAGAAAAAAGAGGTGATACATGTGAGGAAAGATATATATAGATTCCTTTTGTAAAATTAAATATAGAACCAAGAACGATTGTCTTAGTTTATGTGTTCTCATGATTTCTTTTTCTCTCTCATCTTTTATGTATCTAAATATTTCCAATTATTCGTGAGCATCCAACTTAAAATCAATTAGCAATGAGTAGAAAGACACAAGTCGTTTTAACTATTAAGTAAGACTTTAATTCCCCGATATGGGATTCACAATCCCAACACAAATATCTTGTTTAAAAAACATTAATTATATTAATATTAATAATCCATGTGACATATATATAACAACTTGCCATCCAATTTCAATGTTTTTTCTTTTTGTTTTTTTTGTTAATAGCGCAATTGGTCTATTTAATAATGGCAAAAGAAAAAGTAACATGTGTTTGAAAATAACTTTGAACTAATGATGCTAATGACTTGATAAATTAAATGGGTAGGAAGAGAAGAGACAAAGCATAGTTATGTAATAAGGGGACACACTTTCACATGGCATGCATGTTCTTATATATATATATATATAATCAATCATGCTGAAGCTAAAGAAAGTTGACCCAATATACACATGCCAGAATAGGTACTTTATATTAGTTTAATTTAAGGACAGAGAGGTCGAGCAGTTAATTTTCTCTTTGATTTCTTTTGTATAATACTTCTCTCGTTTGTTTACCATTTAAAGTTAGGTGAAGTCTTAGCAGCCTCCAAAATTCCAACCTGGCGTTTTAGGAATATCTTTTTTTTAAATACTAGTGATAATCTAAATTACAGAGGAGAGAGGTTTTCACGGATGCTATGGGATTCGAATATGAAATCTCTTATGTGCAAGTCAAGGAAATAAAAATATATTATTTTATTATGTGTTTCTGTTATCAATGTCTTGGATTCTTTATCTGGATAAAAAAATTATTACTCTAAAAACTTGCATTTAATAGTTAATTAGAAATTATGGAATTACGTAGGCTATCTAAATTCAGGTCCGAAGAACAAAAAAAAGAAACTAAAAGTTTCTATGTATAAATTTTAAAATCGCTTGTTATACATTCCAATTTTCAAAAAATTATCGCTCGAAATTCACCTGTATCTATTTGTTCATCAAATACTGAAAATTGTTGAAACAGAATGATTTGAATTTTTTTTTTTACCTGTACAGAAAAGTGGAAGGGAAGGTCTGAAAGTAAATCCCGAAAGAAAAGTCTTCTTCATCCAACGACTGAAATATAGTCTTCTGAGGCAACCCTTCGACCAGCGTCTTAGTATCATTCCCCGTCAGCCCATGCGACGTTGCAGAGTGAATGTACTGCCGGTTCGGCTGCGTTGCAGCCGGAACCGAAGCAAACCACCGGTCACACACCGCAAACTCCTTCACTAGCTCCCTGTGAACGGCGACGTTTTCGGGCCTGAAACCGTTCATGACTGTCTCAGCAAGACCGGTCTGTGTCTTCTCTGCGTTTGGGGCGAAACCCTTCATTGTGGGAGCTAGGGTTTGGTGGCGGAGGCCTCCGTCCATGGCTCGCCAAACACTTGCTCGTAGACGGCTTGGATGGAGTGGCCCGGGTCCGGGTCCACGTAGGCGGAGTCGTCGCCGAAGAAGACTAGGGTGGAGTTCGGGTCGGAGGTGGAAATGGGGTTGGATTCGGATCCGGTGACGCCGTTGATCTCTGGGTTTAGGGACTTCATCCACCCTAGCATGTGGTCGAAGGAGCGGTTCTCTTGGACCAAAACGACCACTGTTTTGATGGGGCTGCTGCTGCTGCTGCTTGACTCTGTAACCATTGTTGGTGGTGGTAGCAGCGGCGGCAGCGGCAATAAATGGTGTTTTGGGTGGTATCGGAATATGAGTATTGTGTAAATGTTGTTCAGCTTACGTTTTGGATGTTGTGATAATGGGTATTTAGAGAGAGAGAGAGAGAGAGAGAGAGAGAGAGAGAGAGAGAGAGAGAGAGATGATATTAGAGAAAAAAAAACACGTGATTCATTCTAGGGGCTAATTACAGTTTACTATTATTTGATTTACCTAATATAACACAATTATACCATTGCTCTCAATATTTGGTCCAAAAAATACTTAAACTATTCGTTAATTGATGACATGAGAATTATGGGATACTTCTTTTTAGTTATGTGGATGACAAAAGTGTGTGGCGTAGATTTAAAAAATAAATTGTTTTATAAGATTAATAAATTTTGAGAATGTAATTTCAATATAAAACATAATATTAATTAAATAAATAACCATCTCTCCTACCCAAACACTTGTTGCCCCTCTCCGAAAATGAGTTCAATTCTCTTGTGCCCAATTTGCATGTGCATTTCAAGCGGTAGTGTAAATTTTCGTTGCTCTTCTGAAATGATTGTGCTAGTTCACAAAGGTACCATTACATTCTTGGTTTCAAGTATAAGAATAGTTTTCGGAAGGGCCTCTTGTACTAGAATAAAGAATGGTGAAGGTTCAATATTGGTAATGGTTTGTGTGGGAGAAAATAATCGAACGTTAATGGTACGACGCCACATAGATTAAAGGGCAACCACAAGGACCAAATTGCACTTGATCAAGGGCGAGAGAAGATGTGAAACATCTTATCGCGCATTACTTATGGGCAGTTGGCATCAGGGCCGGTCCTGAGTTTTCGAAGGCCCAGGGCGAAAATCTAAAATGTGCCCTACACACATTAATCACTAATACTAGTGTACTTCTTGTTTTATCAACTAAGCATTGGGTTTTTTGAGAAAGTATTTATTTGAAAATATTTTTAGACTTTGAGCAATGTCTTCCATATTCCTAAATAATGAAAACAAGTGTCCAACTATGGATACCATACCAGTGAGTCAAAGAATTTCAAGAATGCAAGTCAAGCCAAATCAAAGAATTTCTTTAAAACTCTCATCACGGATCCTTTGTTCCAAAATTTCAGATTTATCTCAATATCCTATTCCTAAAAATTATGAAAAAATATTAAATTAATTTATTATAATATAATATAACACTTATTATAATTAAAAAATTTGGGGCCCCTTTGAATAATGGGCCCAGGGCAGTCACACTGACTGCCCCTGGGCAGGGCCGGGACTGGTTGGCATTACTGCTTAAGGAATTCATTAGCCAGGGTGTTTGAGGATATCATGCTCACCTACTTTAGGTAAATACCTTACACGTCAACATCAACGAATTGTCACTCCTCCAATAAACGTCGAATACATAGCCTCTCACGGCCATAAACCAGCCTCCAAAAAGATGAATACAAACCAACCTTCGCCTTTCGGAGAAAGTAACTATTCATTGATCTAAGAAACCCTATTTTTCTCTCTGTATGGTCAAACTAATTTAGTCATTAGAGGCTCTTTGGCTCACACCACACCAGTGTGTTTAAAGACTAGCTATCCATGCCGGGCAGCCGGACTCGTTTAGAGTCAGCCCATTTAATAAACGGGATGTGTCAGGCCCGCCTATTTAGTAAAATCATCAATTTTGGCCTGACCCCATGGCCCGAACTCATATGGGCTCGAGCTATGCTCATGTCAGGCCACTACACGGGCCGATATGGGCCTACACCAAATTATTTGACTTATGTATTGCATATTTTTTTGCAACTTCATTAAATATATTGTACAATTATGTGTATATGAATAAGATTTATTATTTGTTAAAGAAAAAGAGGCCAATAAATTTATTTAAAGTACATTTAAATAGAAAATTGCTAAATTATTGTTTGGGTTTTAAAAATTGAAATTTGCAAAATAAAATCATTATTTTATATATAAAGGAACATTAATTTTTAATATATATATATATATATATATATATATATATATCTATATATTATTAGAGAAAAGAAATAGACTTGAATTTAAGATATATATGTAATAATATTATGTATTATTTTTCTCAAAAACAAGTATAATTTAATAAATAGGCTTTACACAGGCCGGCCTGTTGGATTTCGGACCGACACAACCCGTGACAAATTGCGGGCCAGCTTGGCCATTTGGACTTAATTACCACGTCCTTGCACTACCCAAAGATACAGGTTGTGCCGAGTCGGTCCTTAATTAAGCAAGCCGTGCTCGTGTGTTCGTGCCGATCCTGTCCATTTGACACCTCTACTAGATAAGTCCATGGTAATATTTTTTCCCTCATTTGTATATGACTCTTTTTCAAAGGTGTCTAGCCTCTATGATTTTGAAGTTACACAAAGAGGAATTGAACTCTTGGCCTTCTTCACATTTTCCTTTTCAGTTACACAAAGGTGCTTTTTTAGTTCCCACAAGCAATGGAGGAAACAAGAGTCACATGACCATTGGTATCCCTAGCTAAGAGCATCTCCAGAAGACTCCCTATCCTTTCATCCCTAGCTACTTTGGCTAAAAAGAAGGAAAATCCTCCTTCCAGCAGACTCCCTACTTGACTCTCTATTTTGGAGAACCAACTTTTGGCTCTCTACATCTAGCAAGGAGGAGAGAGAAATGGAGGCACGCCAAATTGAAGAGAAAAAGAGAGAGAGAGAGAGAGAGAAAAAAAAAAAAGGGAAGAGAAATAGAGACATTTGGGAGGTTGGTGGGGTTAGGTTTCTACTTTTCTTTTTAATATATTTGATTTGCAAGAGAAAGAGAAAATAATAATAAAATATTTCAGATTAGCCAAAATAGAGAACATTGCTGAAGAAAACACCTTTTAAGTGGTTTGCTATAATAGCTTTCTAGCTATTTTAGCTAGAATTTGGCTATAATTTGAAGACTATCATGAAGATGCTCTATGTCCATCGAAATATTTATTCCCTCATTTGCATATGACACACTTTTTCAAAAGCACGTAACCCGTATGATTTTGAAGTTACATTGAACTCTTGGCCTTCTTCACACTTTCCTTTTTAGTTACTAGGTGCTTTTTAAGTAATTTCATCATTGTTAAAACTTGGATTCTTTGGTTGTGTACTAGAATCGATGATAGACAACCATATTTCATAGTAGACCATCATCTTGAGATGTGATTGAGAGAGAAAAATTATGGTTTAACAACTATATCTTATTGAGAAATACTAGCTACCTTTCCTCTTGACTTCCCCTTTTTGTCTTTTTTCATTCCTTTTGTGTCATGTGTATTCTACTCACACATAAATCTATGTATTTAGTGCAAAATACTAAGGTCATGTTTGGTATTCTTATTGAGAAATACTAGCTACCTTTCCTCTTGACTTCCCCTTTTGTCTTTTTCATTCCTTTTGTGTCATGTGTATTCTACTCACACATAAATCTATGTATTTAGTGCAAAATACTAAGGTCATGTTTGGTATTCTATTTGAATCCAAATTTTTTAACTTCAAAAACATAATATGACTCCAAAATCCAAAAATTATGTTTGGTAGGTCAAGTTTTAAAAATCCAAACTAAATAAATAGCTCAAAAATATCCAAATACTTGAAAATAGAAAAAAAAATTTTATTTGTTAGAATTCTTTTCTAGTACACAGCTTTTTTTTTTTTGAGAGAATAGCGATAGGATTTTATTGATAGGATAAGACGTAACTAGTACAAAAAACCGGGCAATGTCGTCGGGGATTAGGCGAGTTTCTCTACACATACGGGCTCGGTCGTCGGACTAACTGAGTAGCCTTACCGCTCAACTGCAAGCAGGAGCGGGAACCTAACCACAGGTAGAGTACCCCCCCGTCCCCCTAGGATCATACCCGTAAAAACTACTTGTTACAATCCTCAAATAAAACATCAACTAGAAAGTCTGGAGGTTCCTTGAACCATGAGATGTGCGTTCCAAGATGTAAAGCAAAGCGAGCAATGCGGTGAGCAGCCTCATTTGCAGTCCGGCGGACATGGGTAAAGCCTTCCCCAGTGATCTGTAACAACAAAACCTTAGAGTCCTCTAGGATAGGACCAATGAAGGATCTATCCAAAGATGAGCATCCAAGGGCCGTAACGATCTGGAGAGAATCACTCTCAAAACAAATATTAGTTAAACCCCTTTGAACCGCCAAAACACACCTTCTCGTGCTGCCAAGGCCTCACTTTGTAAAGCTGAAAAAACATTATCAAATTTCCGAGCCGTTCCTGCAATGAAGGCCCCTGTTGAATCACGAATCACCACTCCGACGCCACCCGACTTGGTGGCTGCATTCATGCACAATCCACATTGATTTTTAGCTGCCCCATGGGTGGTTTAGTCCACTGTTGGACCTGGTCACAGTTGGAAGTCCCCACAGGGCTATTCACTTGAAGATATTCAAGTAATCTGTTATGTGCAATACGTCCTACTAGACTTGCGCATGAGGTTTTATTTCTCCATAGTAAACCATTCCGTTGCTCCCATAAAGTCCAACCCATCATGAAGAAGAAATAGAGATCAGCATGTGTTAGAGAGCTAGTACAATGGTTGACCCATTCCCAGACCGATGGCATCCTCTCCAAGTCACGTAGGGAACCCAGAGACGAGCTAAACCAACTACAGCGAGCAAAGGGGCAGTCGCGAAGCACATGGAGTGTTATTTCTGGCATGAGGCCACAGTGGGACACAACCACCATTAATTGGGACCTTTTTCTTTGCAAGGTTATCATGGGTGGGGAGAATATTGAGGCACGCATGCCACCAAAAAACCTTCACTTTGCTAGAATATTAGCCTTCCATAGAGTCCGCCAAAGTACAGAATCTGCAGAAGAGGTAGAAGATGAGGCCGTGGTCTCTGTTGAATTGCCAAGGAGATGTTGAGCACACGGTATGCACTACGAACTGAAAATTGCCCCTTGCGGTCATAGTGCCAGATTAATTGGTCAGGGGGTTGCCGCATGCTGAGAGGGATGCTCTGAATTAACTCCACTTCCTCCGGGAAAAAAGCGATTGCAATAAAGGAGTGTTCCAGCAATGGTGTTCTGCATGGATGAGGTCAGCCACCTTTTTTGGAACGCAACCAGGTGGTGCCGAGGAGTAAATCTTGAAATGTCAAGGTTGGCGGATCATCTGTCATGCCAAATATCAATGTTGTTTCCATCACCAACTTGCCATCGAGTGCCACCTTCAAGGACCTTTCTCGCTGCACACAAACTCTTCCAAACAACAGAATCATGGGAAGAAACAGAAGCATTCAGAAAGGAGGAATTTGGGAAATACTTAGCTTGTAATAATTTGGAGGCCAGAGAGGTGGGCATAGTGAGAATCCTCCAACCCTGCTTTGCGAGCATTGCTAAGTTAAATGCATAAAAGTGGCGAAAGCCCATGCCTCCTTCATCCTTAGGTCTGCACAATTTTTCCCAAGAAATCCAGTGGATCTTACTGTCCCCGTTTGAATTGTTCCACCAAAATCCCGCCATTAATTTATTGAGATCGTCACAGAAACCTCTTGGCAAGAGAAAACAGCTCATCGAGTATAAAGGAATAGCTTGTACGACTGCTTTTAATAGAATTTCCTTCCCTGCACCACTAAGAAGTTTTCCTTTCCAGCCATGTAGGCGTTTCATAATTCTCTCCTTCAAATAGCTAAAGCAGGCAGACCGTCGCCGTCCAACAAGTGTGGGCATGCCAAGGTAGCGTTCATGGTAATCAGGCCTGTTGAACCCCTAAGGCAGCAGCTAGTATCAGTTGGGCTGGTCTTTTAATATTGGAACTAAAAACGACAGAGCTTTTCAGTAAATTGACTTGTTGTCCTTACTCATGTTCATATTGCGCCAAAATTGCACGAATCACCTGGCAATCCTCAACAGTGGCTCGGGCAAAAAGAGACTATCATTAGCAAACAGGAGATGGCTTATTGAAGGAGCTTCCTTACAGATGGTTACTCCCTTCAGTACCCCCGTCACTTTCTTTTTTAGTAATAAGAGCTGAGAGGCCCTCTGCACAAAAAAGGAAAAGGTAGGGAGAAAGAGGATCCCCTTGGCGTAGACCTCGGGATGGATGCAGATAACCAGTGGGGATGCCATTTATTAGAAAAGAGTACGAAACTGAAGAAATACATGTCAACACCAAATTTATCCAACGATCATTGAAACCCAGTTTCCCCATTATTGCTTGCAGGAAGTGCCACTCAACTCTATCGTAGGCTTTGCTCATATCAAGTTTCAAGGCCATAAACCCTTTTTTTCCCCGACGTCGTTTTTGAGGAAGTGTGCAATTTCAGCTGCAATAAGAGTATTGTCAGAGATCGAGCGTTCAGAGATGAAAGCGCTCTGGGTTGGGGAAATAATAGAAGGTAAGATATTCTTCAGTCGGTTCGTCAGCATTTTTGAAGCAATCTTGTACAAGACATTGCAGAGACTGATTGGTCGAAGGTTGGGCAACTCTCGTGGGTTTTTCACTTTGGGAATCAAGGCCACGTGGGTATAGTTAATCTTTTTAGAATTTTGCCCGAGTGTAGAAAATTTTTCACTGCCCTACTGACGTCATTTCCCACAATGTGCCAAAACTTTTGGAAAAATAAAGGGGGCATTCCGTCAGGCCCTGGGGCCTTGGTGGGGTGCATTTGAAAAAGAGCCCTCTTAACCTCCTCATCTGTGAAATCTGCATTCAGAGTATTATTCATGGATGCAGAGACTTTAGGTTCGATTGAATTCAGAACCTCCTGTGTCCACCCACGACCCTGTGAAGTGAAGAGATCGTGAAAAATAATCCACCACCACTTTTGCAATCCCGTCCCTTGTGTCGTGCCAGTTACCCTCACTATCACACAAACCATGAAGTGAATTTCGTTTTCTTCTACTATTTGCACACTGATGGAAGAATTTTGAATTGCGATCACCTTCCTTGAGCCATGCCACACGGGAGCGTTGTCTCCAGAAAGTTTCATGTTTTTCAAGTAAGGCCTCTAACTTATTAACCAACAAGTTGCGAGTGGAAACAGTATCGGCTGTTAGTGGCTGGCGCATCAAATCATCCAGTTGAGTTCGGACTTTAGCAATCTCTCTTTTGGTACCGCCCAACTGTTCCCGTTGCCACTGTAAAAGCATCAGTCTTGTATTTTTAATTTTCTCCACAACCTGGAACATCGGAGTTCCGACAACATGAATATCCCACGCCTTACGAACCACGCCATCACAATCCTCATGTTTAACCCACGAGCTTTCAAACGGAAAAGGGGCTTGGGGCCCCGAGGGAGGTCTTGTTTATTCAAGGACACCAGTACCGGCAGATGGTCGGATTTGCTTGGAGCCAGATGTAGCACTGTGGATTTTGGGAACAAGTTTTGCCACAGAGGGCAGGCCAAGGCACGATCAAGCCGTTCTCTTATACCCCCCAGCTGTGAGCTGAACCATGTAAATGCGCTTCCAGAGAAGCCCAAATCATACAAATTGCAGTCTGCGGCTGCTTCCCGGAATGCCATCATTTGTCTTATTGGTCGAACAGCACCACCTTCCTTTCATGAGAGCTCATAATCTCATTGAAGTCACCCACAGATAACCATGGTAAAGTAGACTCAGTTGCTAGAAGACGAAGGAGTTGCCAAGAACGGAACTTGTCTTCAGTGGCAGGGAAGCCATAGAAGCCAGTGAATCTCCAGTGTTCCGCGTCTCCAATCCCTCCAATGAATGCGTCAATGTGGTTGAGAGAGGACGAGCGGATATGGAGATTAAATTCATCTTTCCATAACAAACATAGGCCACCAGATTTGCCAATAGAATCAACTGCAAAAAAAATTATCAAAACCCAGTTTAACTTCAACACATTAAAAGTAGCTGTATTGCATTTTGTTTCACATAAAAATGCAACATTGGGTCCTTTTTCGTCGATAATCCGACGTAGTGCATGAACTGCCACAGGGTTCCCAAGCCCTTGGCAGTTCCAACATAACAGACTCATTGCGCTCGCGGGACCGAGGTGCCTCAGTCGCCGCCGTTGAAGTGGTAGATGGAGTAGCATAGTGGACTCGGGTATTTCTTTGGTGCCGGAAGGACCTGCACAGAGGAAAGGGTGTTGGAGTTTCGTTTACATCCACTGGTTGGAGTACCGTGAGCTGACTCGGACGTCCCTTGTGGTTTCTTGCTCGCTTGCTGGAATGTTTGCCCTTTTTTCTTCCAGGGGTGGACCTTTCTATAATCGGCCCCAATTGAAAAGGGTCAGAGCCCAAAGAAAGAAGATGACAGTTCACATCTTGTGTTTGAAAATGGGGCCCATCCTGTGGGGTTAATGTCTGCCCAGGCCCAGTAAATCCAGGTGTAGATGGGCTCTAGAAAGTAAGTGGGCCACGATTATCCATGCCGACAGGGTGAGGCCGTGGCGCAGGGGTCAAAATTGTATTGGTGTGATCGTGTGGGTCATCCACGGGAGCAGCCAAATTAAAGATCCCAACCAAATAGGAAGTTTGACTTTGGTAGAGCTTCCCTGTGAGGCATTTCACAATAGGGAGTTAATGGCAGGGGGGGCAAGTAATGATTCTCCTCATGAATTTCATTGAATTCAATAACGGTCCCTAATGATGACGTATCCATAATGGTGTTATGATTCCCACCCATGTCTGCATGTGGTAACGGTTTGGAATTGATTTCCTTGGCCGTGATTACAGCAGCGCCATTATGACTAATCAATGGTAGCGCGTCGCCTTCGTTCGCCTCCTCTGTTGTTTCTTCCTCCATAGTCGGCGCGCTGAAGATCCTTGGGTGTTCCGGCAATAGCCCAAATCGCCGTCCAACAGGTTTTCTATACTCAGGGGAGAAAACATCTTGTTGGAACCATCTACCATATGGTTTATACAAATCATCAGTGGTAAGGCTTGACACAATTCGGATTTTGGTAGCTTTGGCTGCACAGAAAGGGTGGAAACTGTTTCAGCTGGATGTTAAATCGGCTTTTTTGAATGGAGTATTACATGAAGAAGTTTATGTTGATCAACCACCTGGTTTTCTGAGTAAAAACAAGGAAGATGGAGTTTACAGACTGAAGAAGGCCTTGTATGGTCTTAAACAAGCTCCAAGAGCTTGGTATGAAGAGATCAATTCCTATTTTGAAAAGGCTGGTTTCAGGAGAAGTCTTAGTGAGGCAACTCTGTATGTGAAGTCTGCAGAGAGTGGAATTCTTATAGTTTCGCTTTATGTGGATGACATCATCTATACTGGAAGTTCTAAGGAGCTACTGTTGGATTTCAAGACTGAAATGATGAAACAATATGAGATGACAGATCTGGTCTGTTACATCATTTCTGGGGTTAGGAGTAATACAGACTGAAGCCTATATTTTCTTTGCATCAGAAGAAATATGCAAAGACTCTTTTGGATAGGTTTGGTCTCAAGGATTGCAAGGCATGTGCTACTCCTCTTGCAGTGAATGAGAAACTGTCAAAGCAGGATGGTAGTGAACAAGCAGACGAAAGTTTATACAGGCAGTTGGTAGGAAGCTTGTTGTATCTGACTGCAACAAGACCTGATATTATGTTTGCAGCCAGTCTCTTAGCTAGATTCATGCACAGTCCTACTAGGAAACACATGGGAGTGGCTAAGAGAGTACTAAGGTACATACAAAGGTTCACTGGATTATGGCATAGCCTATGAAAGAGGAAAAGAAGCAGTGCTAGTTGGCTATTGTGATAGCGATTGGGCAGGAGTGAGGATGATATGAGGAGTACATCTGGTTATGCATTCCACCTTGGTTCAGGTGTCTTTCTTGGGCATCAGTCAAGCAAACCAGTGTGGCTCTCTCCACTGCAGAAGCTGAATACGTGAGGTGCAGCTGAAGCAACTGCACAATCAATGTGGTTGAGGTTTGTTCTCATCAGACTTTGGTGAAGAAACAGGTCAGTGCAACATCCATTCTATGTGATAATACCTCTGCTATAGCTATAACCAAGAATCCAGTACATCACCACAAGACAAGACACATAAACAGACGTTTTCATTTTATTCGTGATGCCTTACAAGCTGGAGAAATTGAGTTGCTGTACTGCAAGACAGAAGAGCAGACTGCAGATATTTTTACTAAAGCTCTAGCCAGAGATAGGTTTGAGTATTGAGGAAGAAAACTTGGGGTCATTTCAGCTAAACACTAGAAGGGAGTGTTGAAATATAAGAGTTAGCTGAAATATTTGTTTAGTCAGCTCAAATTGTATTATCTGCATGGTTAAATGTGAGCCTTTGGATTATAGTCCAATGGACAGTTAAGATGTAAACTTAGGAAAAGTGTAGGATCGTGCCATGTGTCTCTATCTCATAGGGTAGATGAATGGATGGTTAGATTGAGCTGATGTAAGTAGGAATATTCTTATTCCTAACCGTTTCAATAAGAAGCATGTGGCGTGCGTGTGTTGGTTAGAAGAGTGAGATAACAGACTCATTCTTGCTGCAATTGTTCTCTCTAAAAATCTCTGTGTTCTTCCCCCTTTCTTTAATTTCTGAGCTCCTTCATCAATAATCCAAAACCTAATCAGATCATAGTCTGAAAACTTCAACAGGGAGGTCAGAGGGATCAGGTAGGGGTTTGTGGTTCCATCTGCTTCAGCAAGGGCCAAGAGGAAGCCATCAAAGAGCCACGGACCACCGACAGGATCTTTGTGTGTTCACCTGCGAAGGGAACGCGAAGGAGAAACGGTCATGTCCGATGTCCACATGGTTAACTCGGGCTTTCGGCTTCCACAGATTTGCCATGGTGCGCTTGAACGCCTCCTTATTGTACGGTTTGTTCGCCAAGAGTTTTCCAATCAGCAAGAACCTTGTAGTCTTCACCGCGAGCGTCTCCCGAGCGTCAACTACAACCTCCAACCTTTCTTCTTCGGTCAAAGCAAATCTTGACGTAAACTGGTTAAACATGTCGTCCATAGAGATGACTGAAGCCACTGCCTCAGTCCACAGCCTAGCACGCTGAATCAATTGAGCTTTTTCCCACAATGAACACAAGTACCAGTTCATGCAGCTAGTGAGAAGAGCAACGGCGGTGACCAAGAGTCCGAACCCTCCTAGTGAACCCTAGAAAAGCTAGTAGAGCCCTAACCCTAAACCCTAATAACAGCTTTTAAGTGCATACCAACAAGTTTTTGAATCTTAAATATGAATTTTTAGAGACAACGGGTCTAGCCCAATGAAAAATGACCTTGGCTTTCAGACTAGTGGTCTCAGATTCAAACCCCCTAATACTTTGCTTGTAAAGTTAATAAAGAAGTTTTAAAACACATTAAATACATAAATTTATGTGTAAATAAAATACAAGTGATACAAAATGAATGAGAAAAACAAGAGGGGAAATAGCTAACTTTCATCTATTTAATTTGAACGAGAGGCTAGAAATAAAAAGCACGAAAAAACAAGTCTCATCTCATTAGCAAAGTTCATTGTTCCAATGATTTGTGTAGATTTGAATGGTTATATATGACCATTCAAAATACTATTGATTGTTTTTTAAACACCATGATTAGCATAGGCCAAAACATTGTAAAACATAAAAAGCCAAATTCAAATGAACTTTATGATTTGGACCACCATCAATGCACATAAATCGATCATTAGTGCAAACAAAAAGTTGTTATCACATAAAAAGAAAGGGGAAAACTTACTTTTTATTTAATTAAAAAGAAACGCGTCCATAGACAATGTTTTTTTCTTAGAGGAATTTACAGTCAATGAAGAGACCATATGAAAAGACAATTTACAACACAAGCAAATAATGACCCGCAACATAGTTGTCTTATACTTTTGTTTTATTTATCTATAAAAATTACTTATTTTAAAAAAATTAAATAAAATAATGACCCGTAACGTTGTTGGTCTAAAAGATTTCTCATGAATGATTGGGATGTAAACCCAAGAAATTTAGGTGCTCCAAACAAATTGAGTCATCAGTTATCACAAACGAAACAAGAAAATATCCTTTGAGCAAACGACTTGTGATATGGTGGTGAAGGGGAGGTTTCACAGACGACAATCTCAGATTCATCTGCCCCACTTTCCCTGGCTTTCTCACATGCATCCGAAAATTTCTCAAATGCTGCTTCCACATATTTGAGAGATTCTGCAACAAGATATGTTCTCCACCAATTTGTTTGGATATATATCCTTTCTATGGTCCCCGTTCAAAGCCGCTGCCATTGCACTAGTTCTTCTTGAAAACTCACTTAATTTGGGCCCCCATCTATAGATGCAGTCTCTCGTAGTTTCATAGGTTCACCCAAAGTGACTGCAATTAATTCATCAACAAATCAAAACACATGTATATGATATCCATAATCCAATATTGACTTTTCGGACAAAACGAAACATTTCTTCCTCGTTTATTCTTTGCTCACATTGCATACGACTGCTTTAAGCGAAAGCACACCCATACAATAGTCCTCACTTTTATCAGAAAACGGGTACATAATTTGATCTCTCCAACATTTTCATGTAATATATGCATGCTACCCACTAACAATCACTCTACACATTGTAAGATGGCATGCACACCGTCATATAATCATATTATAATGGTTGCAACAATCAAACTTATATAATGATGAAAAATGTTCCCTTGCCAAACAATGCAGCAACTTAAATATATGCAGCAGCTTAAAATATATACATTGTTAAATTGTGAATCTAACTCATTAATCAAGTCGACTAAATAATATATGTTGTTAAAATTGTGAATCTGACTCATTAATCAAGTCGATTTGTACTAGAATGTCACTTTCGTATTCAATTTGGTAGTATGAGTCAGTTGGCAAGTGACACGACAGAGATATTATTATGTACACATAGGTAAGATGGTCGGCAAGGCTCACCTGGACAATCCGTTCTTGGGCTAGTTCTACTCAGGACACCCTCAAAGGTTCCCGCCCAAGCATCACGCTTTGTCAAGAACTCTTTGAGATTGAAAATCTTCTTAACTGTTGCTGGGATTGAGGAGTGGCTCGAACTCTGATGAGGGATACGGCCCTGAAGGCCCATGCAACACTGCATTTTTAATTATTACAAAAGATTAATTCGTGCAAGTTGTTCCCACTTGTATAATTTTAGTACTAAGACCTATCTAATCAACAGTATAATTAGTAAATATTTTTCTTTTTGGCTAAGAAACATAATTAGTATAGATAAGTTTATGTTTGCATTACCTGTTCCCGCGTTCAATCCACGGAGATATTAAGATGGCAGGAACCCGAACACCAAGACGATCAAATTTAAAGTTATATGGTTCGGGACCAACGATATCATCCGGACTAGGAACATCTGTCACAGGTGTTGGAACATGATCATAGAAACCGCCGTGCTCGTCGTATACTATCACAAACAACATTTCATTCCATTGGGGGCTTGCTCTTAGTGCTTCATACACTTCTTTTATAAACTTCTGGCCTTCGGAGACGTCGTGGGATGGGTGATCATCATTCGCAGGAAATGATAAGACATCAAAGAACCTTTGCTCCACAACCACATAGTTTGGTAACTTTCCCTCCTCGCAATGTTTCTTGAATTGCAGATCAAATGCATGGAAATTCTTGATGTACTTCAATTTTCTTAGGTTCCTGTCATGAGTGGTGTGTACTTCTTTTGTGAATATTAAAAGTATATAAAAATGTTATCCTTTATAATTGCACATGAGGACAAGGCTAATGACTTCAAGCTCAACCAAAGCATTGATTAGCTAGGTAGACACCACAACTATACGACAAGAGAAAAGGTAATGTGTCAGCAAATACCGTTGAATTTCCATTTGATTATTCTTAGTTTATGGCTTCCAACTAATGACAAGATAAGCCGCAGGTTAGGAAGAAAGAAAACAAAGCCAATTTGGGTGGGGAAGGAGGACAAATTTGGGATTTTGAATAGCAATTTGGGTAGGTGTGGTACCCACGTGGCATGCTGAGATTAGAGATCAGAGTTGACCCAATATTTGAATAAAAACAGTAAGCAATATAATTAGGTATTAATGGCGGCTATATAATAGGTCGGCAAGGCTAACCATCTAAATTTAGGTGAGTCTTAGCAATATGTTCTGGCGGACTCCAAAGTTCAACCTGACGTCTTAGAAACTATGCTACTTGGCCACTTGAATAATCATTAGAAACTATGCTACTTTCCCTATAAATATTTGTTAATCGGAGTCTTAGATTCTTTTCAGAAAGATGGAAATGCTGTGGTAATTAAAGTAAAATGATAAACTATTTAAATTGTTTTTAATACCTGTAGAGAAGGGTGGAAGGAAAGGACTGAAAGTAAATCCCAAAAGATAAGTCTTCTTCATCCAACGACTGAAATATTGTCTTCTGAGGCAACCCTTCGACCAGCTTCTGCGTGTCGTTGCTCGTCAGCCCATGAGACGTCGCCGAGTGCACGAACTGCCGGTTCGGCTGGGTCGAAGAAGGAATCGAAGCGAACCACCGGTCACATACCGCAAACTCCCTAACCAGCTCCGCTGAAACGGGGACGTTTTCCGGCTTAAAACCTTTCATCACCGTCTCAGCAAGACCAGTCTGTGTCTTTTCTCAGCGTTTTGGGCAAAACCGTTCATTTTCGGAGGTAGCTTTTTGGAAGCGGAGGCCTCCGTCCACGGCTCGCGAACACTTGCTCGTAGATGGCTTGGATGGAGTGGCCCGGGTTTGGGTCAACGTAGGCGGCGCTGTCGCCGAAGAAGACTTGGGTGGAGTTCGGGTCGAGGTGGAAATGAGGTTGGATTCGGATCCGGTGACGCCGTTAATCTCTGGGTTAGGGACTTCATCCACCCCAGCATGTGGTCGAAGGAGCGGTTCTCTTGGACCAAAACGACCACCGTTTTTGATGGGGCTGCTGCTGCTGCTACTGCTTGACTCTGAAGCCATTTTGGTGGTGGTTTGGGGATTCTGAAAGTTGTGTAAAATGTTATTGAGCTGGTCGACGTTGTGTGTGTGGCTATTTATGGTTATAGAGAGAGAGAGAGAGAGAGAGAGAGAGAGAGAGAGAGAGAGATTATGTTGAACAAGGTAATTTGGTTGGACTTTGGAGAAGAAGATTGGACATTATGAGGAAAATATATAATTGATTTTCTATTTGTTAAAAAGGGTAGAGTTCCACAAGAGTAGTATTCTATTATTGTAGAATTCTTTATCTGCTTGTAATAGTTTGTCTGGTTGTTTACTTTCTTAGAGTACTTTTTTTTTGGAATAAAAGCAATACTCTAATCTACTTTAAATTAATCTAATCTCCTTTGTCCTTGATCCGAGTTCAAACTTCTTGTATTAGCTTTTTCGGGCCTGAAACCGTTCATGACCGTCTCAGCAAGACCAGTCTGTGTCTTCTCTGAGTTTTGGGCGAAACCCTTCATTGTGGGAGCTAGGGTTTTGGTGGCGGAGGCCTCCGTCCATGGCTCGCCGAACACTTGCTCGTAGACGGCTTGGATGGAGTGGCCCGGGTCCAGGTCCACGTAGGCGGAGTTGTCGCCAAAGAAGACTAGGGTGGAGTTCGGGTCGGAGGTGGAAATGGGGTTGGATTCGGATCCGGTGACGCCGTTGATTTCTGGGTTTAGGGACTTCATCCACCCTAGTATGTGGTCGAAGGAGCGGTTCTCTTGGACCAAAACGACCACCGTTTTGATGGGGCTGCTGCTGCTTCTGCTGCTTGACTCTGTAACCATTGTTGGTGGTGGTGGCGGCGGCGGCAGCGGCAATTAATGGTGTTTTGGTGGTGTCGGAATATGAGTATTGTGTAAATGTTGTTCAGCTTACGTTTTGGATGTTGTGATAATGGGTATTTATTATAGAGAGAGAGAGAGAGAGAGAGAGATGATATTGGAGAAACAAAAACACGTGATTCATTTTAGAGGCTAATTACAGTTAACTATTATTTGATTTACCTAATATACCACAATTATACCATGCTCTCAGTATTTGGTCACAGAAGTACTTAAACTATTCGTTAATTGATGACATGACAATTATGGGATACTTCTTTTTAAGTTATGCGTGGATGACAAATGTGTGTCGCATAGCTCAACTAAATGCCGATATTATCGGCGATATTTCGCTATTTTGACGATAATGTTGGAGGCAATAATTTCCAACTCTTTCATGCTTTTTTGGGCAATATATCATAATCGATAATATCGCGATATGAAACTGAAAAATAAATGGAAATGGTTGAGAAATGGCGTTTTTGCACACAAGGGGATTCAAACCCCCTCCCCTCTCTCAGCCTTATCCACACGCTGCGAACCAATTTGTTAACAAAAGCTACTACATGTAATATTTATATGGTCTTTAAAAATTTCTACAAGCTAATATTATCTAGGATAAATTTCCATAAAAAAAGAAAAAAAAATCCCTAATGGTAAATTTAGGCATATGTTTAATGTTATTTATTATTTTATTATGGAGTGGTATTTTTTTTGGGTTGTATATTATAGAGTTGTAATATGATTCACTATTGAGTTTTTAATTTGTTCATTATATATGATACTAAGTTTTAACTTAATAGGAAGTTCTTTCTATGTGGTACTAAGTTACTCATATATATTTTTTTTGTTCTTTTTTTGGTCAAGCTCATATATCTTATCATATGTAATATATTGTAGTAAATTATTATAACTAAAAATTATGGTGTGTCTAAGTTTCTTTCACTAATTACTATATATTTTATAAAGACAGTGTTTGTCAGGTCGCTACATAATCAACTTAAATCACTCAACCCACCATGCCATGCATTTATTCCAATTTTTTGTGATAAAATAATAGTTAATTGACTAAATAACATCCTCTAAAGTTCAATAAAAAATTTCCAAGTTTTTCTCACATTTCTCGTGATTTATATCAATTTTTATCGATATCGAGATTTCTTCGATATTTCTATCGATATTTCCGTGTTTTGGACCACCAATATTTCTGAAACTCTCGATATTTTAGACCTAGGGTGCCATTACATTTGGTTTTAAGGTATAAGAATAGTTTTCAAAAGGGACTATTGTAGTAGAATAAAGAAGGGCTTCTTAGATCTAGGTTCAAAATGATTAGCTGTCATTAGGTCTAGCCTCGCGTTTTTTATTTTAGATGTAGGTCCTTGACATTTATACTTTTTTGTTGTGTCAATTTTACCCTTTAAGGTAAATAAGGAAAACACATTGAAAATCTAAATTTAATGCATTATTTCCTTGTAATTGAATTCCAAAATTTGAGCCCCATATGTAATTAATATATTCAACCATATGCCAGCACTTCTTCTCCAGTTAATGGCTTGAGAGGCGTGCCTATTCAGGTTTCCCATTAAAAGCTGCACGTTGCCTCCTATATGGATGATTGATAGGTAAACATTTTCTATGCCCAATGTAACAAATTTTGTGGCAATTTTTCAACCTGTGACTAGGTGTATCATCGCCGCATATTGGACAAGCTTTATATCCTTTAACATACAACCAGATAAGTTTCCATAGGCGGGGAAATCATTAATTGTCCACAGTAATGCAGCTCTGAGGGTAAAGTATTCTCCTATATGTGCATCATACACTCGTCTAATCCCATCACACAAAAGATTTTAAATCATCAATCAAAGGCTCCAAAAGACGTCTATATCATTTCCGGTTGTTTAGGATCGGAAATCAATAAGGTCAACAGCATGAACTTCGTTCATGCATAGCCATGGTGGGAGATTATATGTAACTAAGATAACTGACCAGCAACTATATATGCTACTTAGAGAACTGTGGGGATTGATCCATCAGATGAAAGAGCCAATCTCAAGTTTCTCGGCTCATTACTAAACTCGGGCCATTTATCATCAACAAGTTTCCAAGACGGGGAATCCACCGAATGAGACATCTGACCGTCAATTGATTTTCTAGCAGCATGCCAAGTCAAACTCTTAGCTGTCTCATGTGATTGAAACATCCTTTTAAACCTTGGAATTGGAGGAAAATACCACACCACCTTCGCTGGCACACCCTCTTTCAAGATGGAATCTTTGCCTTCCTTCCACCTTGAGATACCACAAGTAGGACAATTAGTTGAATCTTCATACTCCTTCCTATACAAGATGCAATCATTGGGGCATGCGTGGATTTTCTCATAACTCAGCCCCAATGTACACAAAGTCTTTTTTGCCTCATACATAGAAGCCGGTATTGTATTTCCTTTTGGAAACAAATCGCCTTGAAGTATTAATAATTCTGTAAAAACAGACATCACTCATCTCATGTTTTGCCTTCAAATTATACAACTCACTAATGCCGATAACTTGGTGTACTTTCTACAACCAGGGTACAATGGTTGATCTCTATCCCCAATCACATAGGAAAACTCATAAGGATCGAATCTAAAACATCAAAAATCATTATCATCCATCTCTATTTCTTCATACACAAAACTGTACCTACTATGGTCATCATCTTCTTAACATTTCTACTAGCATTATTAGGTTGCTTCCCAAGGTTCCCCATGAAATGTCCAATTCTTATAGTTTTGGTTAACTCCATTAAAGTATAAGCGATCCCTTATAATTCCAACCCTAACAAATTTCAAATTCACACATTAAAACATAGACAACAGATATATGTTGTAGTTAGAAGATTTTTTATAGAAAATTTCAAAAATGCTTCCACCCCTAACTCATATGCCTTCGATCTTCTATCCGAGTGCCTCCATGACTTATCCATCTCTGACACTATACTCTATTAATCTATAATAAAGTGAAAAGACAAGCAATGACCATCACTATAGCATATTATATAGGATTTTAATAGTAAGTAATATAGTATACAGACGACGGTTTTTAAACAACAACAGACGTATTGGACATATATAGATGACGGGTTTCAAAAAACGTCGTCTAATGCTAGCAAAAAACAGAGGCCAGTGACATTGAACCACGACAGTAGTTAAAAAAAAAACCGTCGTGTAGATAAATACAGACAAACCGTCGTCGTATGCCTAAAAAAGCATTCTAAATATCGAAATCCCAGTTTATTTTCAAGAACCCCAAAATATATTAAGAACATAACATATACATTAATTTTTATGTTGGGTATTAAGAACACGTATACTAAGCATGAAACCAACATATAATAAGCATGAAAATATTAAATCCATTCCTGATTCATAATAACAGAGAGTGATTAAAAGATCCGACAACATTAAATCCATTCCCGATTCATGAAAACATTAAACATTAAATCCATGAACCATACCTCCAACAACATTAAAAGATCACAAAACATATATCTAAAACCCTTTAACACATAATTGAATATCATTCAATGAATTTACAAACATGAGATTAGGGTTTATACTTACAGGTAGGCAGAGCTCACAGATTATGGCCAAAACTTGGATTCGACGGAGCCTGGAGAACCCAACTTTGAATTAGAGTTGAAATGAGAGAGCGAAATGTTTTAGGTCACAGATTATGGCCAACTTGGTTCAGGGTTAAAAGTATAAGACTTAGAGCGAAATCTGAAAATTTTAGGTCGCGGGGAAATTTTAGAAGCGCGCTCTTTAAAACATCAACGGAAACAAAGAAACCGTCGTTAAAATGTCAAAATAAACATGACGCTTATTACATTAAGACGTCATGGTAAATATCCTAACGACGCAAAAACAACTACCGTCGTTAAAATGTCAACAGAAATATGATGCTTATTACACGAAATGCGTCGTGGTAAACTCCTACGACGCAAAAAAAAAAGGACGTATTAGAAACTAAGTATATATGTGGGGTTTGGTTTTGCTGGGATTCGAACTCGTGCGCGAACGGGTTTAGGTTTAGGGTGGAATGAACAAAAAGTAAATAGACAATATACCCTAACCCTATAAATAAAACCTAAATATATATATATTAAATAATTTTTAAAAAGGGATTAGGGTTTAGGCCTAAAATATCTCGGCCATAAAACCGAAACCCAAAAATAAATCGTTAACCCCTAACCATAAACGCTAAACCCGAAACCATCAAACTATAAGTGATGTTGTGACTCATCCAAACATTTTTCTTTTGGTGGTCATTTTAAATTTGTATAACTGAAACTGAATTTTTGGTAAGGGGGTTTTCACTAAAACACCCAAAATGGGGGCTGAAATTATAAAAAAACCCAACACCCAAAACACTTTTATAAACACACCCAAAATCCATCATTACACACACTCAAAACCCAGTTATAAACACACCCAAAAAATATACAATTGTTTATTTTAGAATTGATTTTGGGTGTGTTTCTATATGTAAAATGTGTGGTGGGTTTTTTTATAAATACATGCCCTAGAATTGGGGTTTATTTATAATAATCTATGTTTTAAAGCTTAAGGGTGGAAGAAAATATCTCAATGACTTCATAGGAGTTGACGTTGCATTTTTTTGATTTATTTTTAATTTATTATGAATAGTTGAATTAAATAGAATAAAATTCTTACAAAACCGACAAACCACGTCGGTGTTAAGAAAGTAAAGACATTGTAAATCGTCATAAACAACTCACTTGTAAAAAAGATGTCGTTTAAAACCCAAACCATGACCATTTTTACAAAAAAACGACGTACAAACAATATCCACACGACTCAAACACTTAACTTCTCGCCGTTTAATTTCAATTAAACCACGTCGTCTATGAAACTAAGAGCGTCGTTTGAAAACCTTTTACATCTCTTTTTAAAACGATGACGTTGTTATTTGTGTACAACGTCATTTTAAAGAAACGACAGTTTAGAAAGCGCTCTTCGTAAATCATCGACGGAAAACAGACAAACCGTCGTTAAAAATATAAATAAACATGACGCTTATTACATTAATACCCTAAACCCTAAACCCTAAACCCTATAAAATAAACCCTAAATTATATATATATTTTTAAATAATTTTAGAAAAGGGTTTATGGTTTTACGGCCTAATATATATTAACCATGAACCCTAAATCCTAAACCCCAAAAATAAACCTTTAACCCCCTAAACCTTAAACCCTAACCATCAAATTTTAGAATTCAACTTTCTATCGTTACAAATTTGGTTCAGCATGAACTTGGTTTTTCACAACATGAAAACCTCAACAAATTTACAGGGAGGTTGACGGTGCAATTTTGGATTTATTTTAAATTTATTTGAATATTTTGAATTAAATAGTATATACACAAACAAACCACGTCAGCGCTAAGAAAAGAATGACATTGTAAAACTTATAAACGACTTTCTTGTTAAAAAACCGTCGTTAATGGCTATCAGCGACGTCCAAACTGTATATCACGACTCAAACTATTAACTTATCGCCATTTAATTTAATTACCACCACGTCATCTAGGGCATTAAGAGCGTCGTCTAAATTCCTTTTACGTCGATTGTAAATGCACAGTCGTGTTTTTTATTCCTTTCATTTATTTATTAACCACATTTGTACTCCATAAGACGACAGTGTTTTGATATAATTATGTCGTTGGAAGGTTTATTACACGTCGGTAAACCAATTTCTTTTTTTTTTTTAAATAATGAAAAACCAATTTTAAATTTCAAGGAAAAAAAGAATGTACATTATACATAAAATTTGTACAAAAACTTGTCTAATTCTAACAAAATTTGTACATTATATAAAAATGTTTAAGTGTTCTAAAAATCCTCTACTCCATATGAAGGGCAAACAACTCTGCCCATTATTTCCTCACTTCTTCATGGCTTCTTGTGGGTATGGCGCTTGATCTTTTCCCTTCGCAAACTGCAATCCATAAACAATGATTATTTAGGCTTTATAAATATACAGAAATTCAATATATAATCCACAGACAACGCTATTTTCATTTACCGACGTAGTAATATCTATATATGACGGTATTTTTTAATTCCCGTCGTGATAATACAAAAAACCACATAAAATAAATCTGAAAATTTTCTTCTTACCAGCTTCTCAACTCCAGGGAAGGATCCAGGATGATGTCTCTCATAAAAGTGCATGAATAATAGCCACACTCTCACTGCTAGGTTGCTTTGGTCTGCTTGTAGAGTTTTCCAAATAGGTGCGTTATATCCTTGTTTGCCCTATGTGTGAATTATACATTTTGATAGCACTGTTCACTATGTTTTTGCCCCTCCTCATCCACAACATCGATTTCTGGGCAGTGGATCCATAAAATACATAGTTCTCCTTCTTTGCTCTCACAATGATCAAGACCCAATGACGGCTGCACAAAATAAATATAAAGGTTAAATAGTTTTTATATGCAAGTGCATCATACAACACAATCATGTTAAGGAGACTAACCCTGGATTGTAAGGCATCAGGAAAATCTATTCACCATCTGTCTTTTGAAGTTGATTAGCTACCAAACGTGATCTGTCAGTTAATGTCCCAGAGTTGACACTAACTTGAGCAGGGTCAATAAGGCCAACCTTGTTCACCATATTTGCAGCTTTCAAATTATCAAATAGGCACCTAAATATATGAAATGATCCCATGACTGTTTTTTTTTTTTTTTTCAACAGAAAGGAGAGTGTGAAATGAATATTTGATAAGGACAAACCTCATACATACTGCAACCACAGTAGCCCCAATTTCTTCCATGTCTGCAAACTGTGTAATATGTTCATGCAAGATGAAGGTATTACAATCTTCACCAACACCTCCTTCTCAATTGTAAAGGTCATAATCTTCTCCTGAGGCTTTAGTGTCGTTTCCGCATAATGACAAAGGGATTGTAAAGAAGATGGCAACTCCAGCTTTGAATAATCTGGTACTTCAGCATTCTGTTTTAAGAAATAAATCAACATAAGTGACGTGGTAAATAAATACACATGATGGTTTAAAGAAAACACCGTCGTCTGAAATAATTTACACGACAGTAACGAACAAACGTCGTGGTGAAGAATGTATTACGTCGTATAAAAAAAATTCGACGTCTAATTCAAATGCAAAATTCATAGATAATGAATTTACCTTTTCAATATTGCTTTTCTTCAACACTGGATTTCTATTTTAATAAATAAAGAGAGATATATAAGAAAGCGTGTACAACAATTTAAAAATTCATTAAAAACAAACTGAATGTGGAAATTTAAAACAAACAACGGTTTAAAGAAAATATCGACGTCTTTAAATTGAAAACAAATGAAAAAGGCAAGTTATGAGAATTTATCTTTGCATTTGCTTTTCTACATCCCCGGATTTCTATTTTAAGAAATAAAGAAATAGATATAAGACATTGTACAAAAAGTAAAAAAATTAAATTAAAACCGTCATGGTAAGGTGTAACAGAAGACGGTATGTAAGAATTACGGACGTCTAAAATTCATAAACGACGATAAATAATAAACGTCGTAGTGATTTATCTATTACGACGGTAAGGAATAAAACCGTCGTCTAAATCACATAAAATTTTCAGAAATTCAATTTCCAGAGTGTACCAGCTTTTTTAGCAGAAACACAGATAACAACAATTGCAAGAAAAAGAGTGAGAGAGAGAGATATAGCGAGTGGGATTGTGTCAGTGAAGATAGCTTGTAAAACAAGTAAACTAAATACGACAATAACTCAATCCTTTCCACCGTCGTGGGATTAAAATCCAAAAGACGGTTTATTAATAAATGCGTTGTGGTATGTATTTTCAAACGTGGTAAATGTAAACCGTCGTTGTGTTTTAATTTTAACAACTGTGATTCACAATAACGACGTCTAATGACTTTTTGAAAAACAGAGAATTCAAAGTTCAGAGATTTACCATTTCATCCTGCTTTTCCCCATTCTTGGCAGTATCATCCTCGAAATGTAGGGCTCTGACATCAAAGAGCCCCAGAGCAGCTTGCTTTGTTCGACATTGGATTTTTGGGACTTTGCTCTTGACCTTGGATTTGACAGGGGTTAGTTTTCAGTTTCATCAGCATGCTTGGATCAAAATTGGGGAAGAGTTGTGAAAGCTGACTCAGCAAATTTTCCCTCTCAGCGTCTACCAATTACTTGGTTCTAGCCTCCATCTTTAAAAGTCTCTTCTCTTGATCTAGCCTCCATCTTCAAAAGTCTCTTCTTGAAGGACAAGTCTTACACTTTCCTTTAATTGATCAGCAAACTTTAACCCTCCTCTGTTGTCTAGGTAATTGAAGTATTTTTTAGTGGAAATCCCAGCCCCTACCCCTCTAAACTCTTCCTAGATGCTCAGGACCCCCAGCCATTGTCAACACATAATTACTTCCTGATACAGTAAGAGTGCCTTCAGAGACTTGTTTTTGCAATTCATCCTAACACAAAGACATAATAAAAAGTCAGCATAAGAAAACACACGACGGTTATTTATAAAAAAAAAACGACGTATTATAACATTTCACACTACGCAATAACATAACAATCGACGTAATATAACATTTCACATGACGGTACTTAACTACCGACGTGGTTAATATATTAAAACGACGTCAATAATAACCACCGATGTCTTATGATATAATTATAAAAAACAAAGCAATGATTCCAGATTCAGACCTTTAACGACGTTTTAAAAAAAAATTCGACGTAGTAATATTTTTCACTCGACGCAAAAAAATAACAGAAGACGTAATAAGACTTATCATGGCAATACAGTTTAATAAAAATTTAAAATAGAGTGAGTAGGCTTACAATTAATTTTGCTTTCTCTACAACCTTTGGATTCGGGATGTTACTGTGTTTGTCTTCTCTAGCTTTCTTCATAAGGTAGATCAATTAATTTCCACCCTGGGCATGGTTTCCTCCAACTGATCCTCCAAACCAGCATATCCTTTTCGAGACAATCGATGATTATACTCAGTTTCTCCCTCCTCTATGATTGTTCAAAATGCACAGACACAAATTTTTTAGATACCCTTGAAGCTACAAGGCATCCCAGTCTACTTTCTCTATGAATTTATTTATTTCAGGGGGTGGCTTAATTTCTCATTCTCCTTGATGAATGAAAGGATATGATGCCTCGTTAGTGTAGACTTAAAATCCTTCCATTTCTTGGCAGCAGAAGATAACACCAGTTTCTTGCCCCCTTGACCTACCACAAAAGCCATGTCAACGGCTTCCCAAATCTGCTCTTTTATATCCTTTGATATTTCATCCATTTCTTGTCCACAACTGGGACTCTGAAGCGTGCCAACACACCAAGTTAGGATTGTATCTCAGTATGTGCAGGCCACATGGTTTCCCCTTTTTATTGTACTCAACAACTTGTTTGATTTTCTGAAATTTTTCTTTTCACAACACGGGACATTCTGCTTATACCCTGACTTGACTATGGCTCCTCAGAAAATGTTGGCTTGGTGCCCTGGTTCTGTCTCAACAATGAAACAAACTTCATCTTCTTCGAGGACTTGTCTTGAAGATTGACAACTTTAAGCTCCGTACATTCATTTTGTTTCAAGCCAGAGTCCTTACTTTGGGATTGAGAAACCATGTTTACAGACAGATCAAACCTGCAAGTGAAAATATTTCAGATGAAATTAAGAAAAAACACGACGGTTATGTATAAAAACCGACGTATTATAATATTTCACACGATGTAAGAACATAACAATCGACGTAATAACAAATTTTCACGACGGTACTTAACTACCAACGTGATTACATATTAAAATGACATTAATAATAAACAACCAACGTCTTATGATATAATTACAAAAAACAGTGGGTTGATTCCAGATTCAAACCTTCAAGGGAAAATATTTTTGATTTTCATTTACTAAAAAGAAGTTTTAAAAAAATTCGACGTAGTAATATATTCACACGACGCAAATAATAATATACCGTAGTGATATTACAATTAAAACGACATCAATAATAATATACCGTCGTCTCTACAAGAGAAAAACAAAAACAAAGAATTGTTCTAGACCCTTTCTTTCTTTGTCTTTGTATTTTATCAATTTGTAAAACGTAAAATGATTTTCAACAAAAAAATTAATTAAAAATATTTTCAAAACAAAAACCATTGTTCAGAGAAATCTAACCTGCGATGAATATATCCTAAACAATCAAACACAAAAACGAAGGTCATTTTAAAAAACAACGTAGAACACTTTCACACGACGCTAGGATAACTGACGAACCGTCGTGGTCTATAAATCTAACCACGTAAATAAGAAGCCACCGTCGTCTTATTTAGTTGAAGTAAAAGAAACAAAGTATTGTTCCAACTTTGAAACTTTCCTTCTTTGTCTGCAAAATTTATCAAACTTGGAAAGAAGTAAAATGATTTTAGCAAGAAAAAATGTAAAATGATTTTAGCAAGAAAAAATGTAAAATGATTTTAGCAAGAAAAAATGTAAAATGATTTAAAAAACGAAAATGATATGCGCATGCAAAACAAGAACAAAAATAGTGAGAAATGCTTACCTTTTGCGTTCAATGAAAGTTTTCTCCTGGAGTTGGTGTTCAGTTCAGAGACGAAGAAGAAGAGGAGAGGAAGACGAAAAGTTTTCTCTCGGAGATACAGAAACAGCGCTTTGAGAGAAGCTTGAAAGTTTTTCTCGGGTTTGGAAACAATGCAAGTGTAAGTCAGGTAAGCGAAAAGTTTAAATATAACATATTTGTTTCATAAAAAGACGCGATTAATAGAACGCGCCATAGTATGTAACATTATACGGCGCTATGGGGTTTATACCACCTATTACATCAGTTTCAACGACACCTAGTTTTCTGAAACGCCGTTTTTATTCTAATTATACGACGCTTTTTTTCTTCAAAAAGATGTATCCCGTCATTTTCAAATTTACCCAACGACCTTATACTCAATAATAATGATGTGAAAGATCTATAGCACGTCGTTTTAATACGCATACCGACGTGTAAATTTTTTAATTACACAATAAATTAGTTTTTCAAAAAATGACAACGTTGTTTTTTTTATATACTGTCGTTGTTAATTTCATTTATACGACCTCATTTTAGTGTAGAAGGACGTTGATGTTTTCATTTACACGTTGCTAATGTTAATATAATCGATGTGGTATAAAAGATTATTTTATAAATAAGGGTTTTCTGTCTTTCTTTCGCATTCATTTTTAAATTAGGGTTTCAACTTCTTCTTGCCCTTGGCTCTGTCTCACCTCTCTGGAGGCACATCACCTCTCTATCTCACCTCGCTTTCATTTTTCAGTTTGGATGTTGATGTGTGTGAACGTTTGTGTATCTGAAAGACACAAACATGCACACATCATCTCAAAAATTGTCTTTCTGTTGCGGTCGTCATTTTTCTGAAAGCAAATGTTTTGGATGTCGATGTGTGTGTGCCTTTGTGTATCTCAAAGACACAAAGACACACACATTATCAATGTCTAAAATATTGCCTTTGTGTGTGTTGGTTCGATTATGATGAGGAACAGAGTTCATTCTGGTAAGACTTCACTTTAATTTGATGGTGACGACGGTTTTCTATATAAACCGGCGTGGGTTATCACAAATCTTGTCATACCGTTTATCTACCGCCGTAGGAAAAAAATCCAATAAATAAATCTTAAAAAGCAATTAAAATTAAGACAACGGTTTATAGATAATGAAAGACGTACAAAGTAATTATTACGACGGTATTTTTAACTTCACGAAGTGGTAAAAAAATTGTACGTCGTTAATTTAACAAACCGTCGTGGTTAGCACAAATTAATGCGGACAGTAGAGTTATGGATACCGTCGTAGTATACTGTAATTAAAAAGTCAATAATTTATATTTATAGTTGTGGTAACTTAATTTAAATCGGTGAATTTTTTTGTAATTAACCGTTGTAGATTTCTTTGAATTTATGCTTCGCTGACTAAGAAAATTGGGGTCGTTTTTATTTATGAGTTAACACGGTGGCTTATTTTTAAATCATCGTCTTTACTTTCTACGATGATGATTTCATAGCTTCAGTCGTTGTTTTAAGTTTAGATTTTAACTCAAAATAAAACCTTTGTAATAAGACGACGCTTTTTTAATTTGGTGCGTCGTGGTTTAAAAATATCTATGTGTATCCTGATTTTTTAGGGTGTTTAAGTTATGTATCTACGATGGGTTTCTATTACCGTTTCTTTTAAAATACAACGACGGTTTTTTGGACCTACCGTCGTTGTTTTCTGGTCCGTCTTTTGCAATTTTTGTAGTAGTGAGATAGAGGCGTCAAACGGGTCGTATCAAACTGGCCCGATCTATTAGAGTCGGTTCATATAATAAACCGGCCGTATCGGGCCTGTTCATTTAGTAAAATCATCATTTCAGCTTGAATTCACGGCCCAATGGACTTGGGCCGTGCTTATGCCAGGCCACTAAATCGGCGAATATGGGTCCACACACCAAATTTGACTTATATATTGCATTTTTTTATAATTTTTTTTAACTTCATTTAAATCTTTTAACAATTATGTATATACTAATAAGATTTCATTTTTATTTTTTTTATTTTTTTTTTAAAAGGGTCAATAACTTTATTTAAAGTACATTTAAATAGAAAATTGCTAGATTATTGTTTGGGTTTAAAAATTGAAACTTGAAAAACAAATCATTATTTTATATATAAAGAAAACATTAATTTTAATATATTTTATTAGAGAAAAGAAATATACTTGAATTTAAGATATATATACGGTTTAGGGACTTTAAACAGGTATAATTTAATATATGATTTAAGATATGCAATAATATTATGTATTATTTTTCTCTAAAACAAGTATAATTTAATAAATAGACATTAAACGAGCTAGCAGTTGGATTTTGGGGCTGGTACGACCTACGACGGACTACAGCCGGCTCAACCCTTGGACCTACTTATCCTCGTCCCGTATGGTCCAAAGATACGGGTCGTACCGTGTCGAGCTTTACTTAAGCGAGCCATACTTGTACCGTGCTTGTGCCAACCCTGTTCTTTGACACCTCTACTAGACAAGTTCATGGTAATATTTTTTCCCTCATTTGCATATGGCTCTTTTTCAAAGGTGCCTAGCCTCTATGATTTTGAAGTTACACAGAGAGGAATTGAACTCGGCGCTTTATTCACATATTCCTTTTCAGTTACACAAGGTGCTTTTTCAAAAGTACGTAGCCTAGCTAAGTCCATGGAAATATTTATTCCCTCATTTGCATATGACACACTTTTTCAAAAGTACGTAGCCCGCAGATTTTGAAGTTACATTGAACTCTTGGCCTTCTTCACATTTTCCTTTTAGTTACTAGGTGCTTTTAAGTAATTTCATCATTGTTAAAACTTGGATTCTCTGGTTGTGTACTAGAATCGATGACAGACAATGATGATATCTAAAGATGTGATTGAGAGAGACAAATTAATGCTGTAACAACTATATCTTATTGAGGAGTCCTAGCTACTTTTCCTCTTAGCTTTCCCTTCTTGTTTTTTTTCATTTATTTTATGCCACGTGTACTTTACTTACACGTCAATCTATGTATTTAATACAAAATACTAAGCTATGTTTGGTATTCCATTTGAATCCAAATTTTTTAACTTAAAAACAGAATTTGATTCCAAAACGCAAAAATTATGTTTGGTAGGTCAAGTTTTTGAAAATCCAACTAAAAAATAGCTCAAAAATATCAAAATACTTGAAAATAGGGGGGAAATGTTTGTTAGAATTTTTTATCTAGTTAAGGTTGCATACCGAACAAGTTTTTGAATTTAAAATATGGATTTTAGAGCTGATAGATTTTTAATACCTGCGCAAAGAGGGTTAAAATCACTGAAAATACTTGCAAGAATACAGGTAATTGTAGTATAAATGCTCATGCAAGGTCCTTGTCCCCAAAGATTGTTTGACTAATTTGTAATTAAACTAACTCTTAGTTAATGAGTAAAATAGATTTTTATCAAGATCTGAAATTTATGAATTTGAAACGATTAAATAACAATAAAAGAATCGGAAAGTTGGGAAATTGAAGAAAAGCACGTTTTAAAACCAATTTATACAAGCACTAGGGTTTCACCGTCACACCAGCAATCCTATGAATTTTTACCAATTACTTATGATTTGCACATGCCACTTTGAAGTTAGGTTTTCCTAAATTATATTCTACTTGGAACCTCCAACATAGAACGATATCTAACATGCAACCCGTCCGGACGTCGGATCAAATATGAACATGAAAGACTCATTAAGTTTGTGAAAACCCTTTGAAAAATCATGGCAACCCTTAAGACGTGGTGTTCATCTTAAGTGAAATTACAATTATTAACCACAAGAAGCCATCGTCAATTCCAGGGAACCTTCCGACCAAAATTGCATCCAATTACTTTTCTAAAGATCCTAATGGTGATCAAGCATTAAGACAATTAGATAGTTTAAAACAGTGATTAACATTCAAAATATGCATGTAATCAATCATAAGCAATTAAATAAAAATCACATATTCATGTTAAGGTTCAAAGGCTTCACACTAGCAAAGAGAGTTAGTTACACATAATCATAACTAAAACCCAAGAAAATATCATTCCCATGAATAAGAATAAAACACCTTGAAGTAGAAGTTCTTCAAAAACCCTAGCAAAAGTCGCGTTCCAAAAGCCAAAGAAAGATCCTAAAATTATGTGAAACATAACTTATATACCCTCCTAAAACCTAGTTGCCCAATCTTCACAAGGAAACTAGGTTAAAATAAAATAATACTAGGAAATCAAATCCAAATTGGACTAGGAGAATCTGCCAACAATCTGCCCCGCCACGTTTTGGGCTCAAATCTCCTCCGAATCTAGCCCAAAATAGCTTGTTTTAAAGATAAAAACGTTCTGAACACTTTTCCAGAAGGCCACGAACCCATCTGACTCATCTTGGGCTTCAAAAACGCAATAAAGACCCAAAACGTCACTATTCCAGCACCGCGCAATTGCTCCTTTATTTTATTGCCAGAAAATAACCACTTGGTAGAAAAGTCTGAAATTTGATACGACCAAGCTAAGTAATTCACGAACGTCCTCCAACTGGAATTACTCCAAAATTGTCCATTTGTTTATGTTTGCTCCAGAGGAAGTCGAAAGTCCTATATTGGAAATATAATTCAAAGTATCAAAATTCTTTCAAAAATGTCACCAAAATATACTAAGAATGGGATTAATATATGATATAAAATAATGCCCATCATGAGCCAACGGGGTCCATCCCAATGGAAAATCGCCTTGGCTTGCAGACTAGGGATCTCAAGTTCAAACCTCATTGGCACCTTGATGTGCGTGTGAGAAACATCTCCTCCCCTTTGTAGTTTAAAACTATCTCTTGTTTTTTTGTAAGAAAAAATCAAGTTTTTGATTTCACTACGCCCCCTAATACTTTGCCTGTAACCGAATAAAGAAGTTAAACACATTAAATACATAGTTATGTGTATGTGGAATACACGTGACACAAAGTGAATGAGAAAGAACAAGCACGAAAAAACAGGTCTCATTAGTAAAGTTCATTGTTCCTATGATTTGTGTAGATTTGAATGGGTTATTAGTAAAGTTCATTGTTTCCTATGATTTGTGTAGATTTGAATGGTTATATATGACCGTTCAAAATACCATTGATTGTTTTTTAAACACCATGATTAGCATAGGCCAAAACATTTTAAAAACATAAAAAGCCAAATTCAAATTGACCTTAATGATTGGACCACCATCAATACACATAAATCGATCTTTAGTGCAAAACAAAAGTGGTTAATAATCACATAAAAATAAAAGGGGACAACTTACTTTTTATTTAATTAAAAAGAAACGCGTCCATATACGATGTTTTTTCTCTAGGAATTTACGGTCCAATTAGAGGTGTCAACGGGCCGTGCCGGGCCGGCCCGTCTCATGTAAACTCGTGCTTTTAACATTTTTGTGCCGTGCCGGGCCGGCCCATTTAATTTATCGGGCCGTGCCGTGCCGGCCCATTTATAAAATCGTTGATCCCCGGCCCGGCCAAAGCCCATGTCCATATTCAAACGGGCCGGGCCGGGCTCGTGCCGTGCCCGTGCTCGTGCTCGTGCCATACTCGAGCCCAAGAACCAAACCATTTAATTTGATTTTTTTTCACTTGAATTTTTTTTTTCCACTAGATAATTCAAATTATAAACATTAAAATATAATTAGAGGCAAGAAATTATGAACTATTTGAAAACATTAAATCAATCAAACATCCAAACAATATGAAGGGGCGAAGGGCAAAAAATGTCCAACTCCACAAGTCCACTTGAACTTTTCATCTTTAAACAACTTATAATTTTATATGTGAAGAAATGTTTTGCTTTGATTATAGGAGAAGTGTATATGTCATATGTATTGATTATATATCAAGTCCATGTTGTTTAATTAATTTGTAGTTGATATGTTTAATTAACTAAGGACCCAAGTAATTTCCTAAAATGAAAGACATCAAATATATGTTTATGATTTTTTTTTAAAAACATATAAACAATGACATTAGATATCAAATTATTGCATTTTGACTTTTTGAGAAAAAAAAAAAAAAAAAGCTAAATGGGCCGTGCTTGGGTCGTGCTTGGGCTCGTGCCTGGGCTCGTGCCGTGGCTTGAAGCGGGCTCGGGCCAAGCCCGGCCCATGTCGGGCCATGGGCCGGCCCGGTCTATTGGACCTATTTCTTAATCCCAGCCCGGCCCAAGTTTTCGTGCCGTGCCAAGCACGGCCCATTAATATTCGTGCTCGTGCCGTGTCGTGCCTCATTTAAACGGGCTAGGCTCGTGCCGTGCTGGGCCGGCCCGTCCCGTTTGACACCTCTAGGTCCAATGAAAGACATATGAAAAGACAATTTACAACACAGCAAATGACCCGCAACGTAGTTGTCTTATACTTTTGTTTTATTTATCAATAAAAATTACTTATTTTTTAAAAATTAAATAAAATAATGACCCGTACGTTGTTGGTCTAAATGATTTTTCATGAATGATTGGGATGTAAAACCCAAGAAATTTAGGTGCTCCAAACGAATTGAGTCATCAGTTATCACAAACGAACAAGAAAATATCCTTTGAGCAAACGACTTGTGATATGGTGGTGAAGGGGAGGTTTCACAGACGACAATCTCAGATTCATCTGCCCCACTTTCCCTGGCTTTCTCACATGCATCCGAAAATTTCTCAAATGCTGCTTCCACATATTTGAGAGCTTCTGCAACAGATATGTTCTCCACCAATTGGTTGGATATATATCCTTTCTATAGTCCCCGTTCAAAGCCGCTGCCAATTGCACTAGTTCTTCTTGAAAATCACTTAATTGGCCCCTCTTTAGATGCAGTCTCTCGTAGTTTCACAGGTTCACCCAAAGTGACTGCAATTAATTAATCAACAAATCAAACACTGTATATGATATCCATAATCCAATATTGACTTTCCGGACAATACGAAACGGTTTCTTCCTCATTTATTCTTTACTCTATTATACCATGCGGAGTATACTATGAAGATTATATTTATGTATCACATTGCGTACGATCGTTTTAAGTGGAGCACACCCATAACAATGAGTCTCACTTTGTTAGAAACGGGTACATAAATGTGATTTCTCTAACATTTTCATGTAATATGCATGCTACCCACCAACAATCACTCTACACATTGTAAGATGACATGCACCCGTCATATAAGCATATTATAATGGTTGCAACAATCAACTTATATAATGATGAAAAATGTTTCCTTGTCAAACAATGCAGCAACTTAAAATATATACATTGTTTAAATTGTGAATCTAACTCATTAATCAAGTCGACTTAAATATATATGTTGTTAAATTGTGAATCTAACTCATTAATCAAGTCGATTTGTACTAGAATGTCACTTTCGTATTCAATTTGATAGTATGAGTCAGTTTGGCAAGTGACACGAGAGAGATATTATTATGTACACATAGGTAAGATGGTCGGCAAGGCTCACCTGGACAATCCGTCTTGGGCTAGTTCTGCTCAGGACACCCTCAAAGGTTCCCGCCCAGGCATCACGCTTTGTCAAGAACTCTTTGAGATTGAAAATCTTCTTAACTGTTGCTGGGATTGAGGAGTGCTCGAACTCTGATGAGGGATACGGCCCTGAAGGCCCATGCAACACTGCATTTTTAATTATTACAAAAGATTAATTCGTGCAAGTTGTTCCCACTTGTAATAATTTTAGTAACTAAGACCTATCTAATCAACAGTATAATTAGTAAATATTTTCTTTTTTGGCTAAGAAACATAATTAGTATGGATAAGTTTAAATTGTTTGCGTTACCTATTCCCCGTTCAATCCACGGAGATATTAAAATGGCTGGAATCCGAACACCGAGACGATCGAATTTAAAGTTATATGGTTCGGGACCAACAATACCATCCGGACTAGGAACATTCGTCACAGGTGTTGGAACATGATCATAGAAACCCGCCATGCTCGTCGTATATTATAACAAACAACATTTCATTCCATTGGGGCTTGCTCTTAGTGCTTCATACACTTCTTTTTATAACTTCTGGCCTTCGGAGACGTCGTGGGATGGGTGATCATCATTCGCAGGAAATGATAAGACATCAAAGAACCTTTGCTCCACAACCACATAGTTTGGTAACTTTCCCTCCTCGCAATGTTTCTTGAATTGCAGATCAAATGCATGGAAATTCTTGATGTACTTCAATTTTCTTAGGCTCCTGTCATGAGTGGTGTGTACTTCTTTTGTGAATATTAAAGTATATAAAAATGTTATCCTTTAAGCTCAACCAAAGCACTGATTAGCTAGGTTGACATCACAACTAATACGACAAGAGAAAAGGTAATGTGTCATCAAATATACCGTTGAATTATTCTTAGTTATGGCTTCCAACTAATGACAAGATATGGTATCCACGTGGCATGCTAATCAATTAGGTATGGTATCCACGTGGCATGCTGGGATTAGAGATCAAGTTGACCAATTATTTGAATAAAAACAGTAAGCAATATCCACAGGCATGACGGTATGCAATTTGAAGGTCTAACAATTCACTTTCTCTTTGATTTCTCTTGAATTTCTTTTGTACAGAATAATTAGTTTCGCCAAGATAGAACAAAAACTAATCATCTAAATTTAGGCTGTGGTACATATTAAAAAGGATAACACTTACAAATTATTTGTTAATCAGAGTCTTAGATTCTTTTCAGAAAGAGGGAAATGCTGTGGTACATATTAAAAAGATATTTAATCACAAACATATGTAATCAATGGTTGAAATTAAAAATCCTTAACCAATCGTAAAACCGGAGAAGTTGCCAAAGAAAAAAAGCACTAGAAAATGCATGTTAATGTGATGAAAAATGATGGGAAATGTTAAAGAAAAAATTCACTCGATTGGAGGTCAAGCACTACTTGAAGGCCCCGAGTATTATTCAACGCGATTCGTGCATTTTCAAAGGGATATATTTCTAAAGCCTGAAGAACTAATAAAAAAGAAGATGGAAACTCTTTAATGTGTGTAGAGAATGACTAGTATTTATCAATGAGGTCTAATTCAGTGGAAAAGAGTCTTGATTTGCAAATCAGAGGTATCATATTTGAACCCCATGATATCTTGGGCGTGTGGTGTGAAAAACCTCCCTCCCATACAAAAATGATTAGTTACCTAAAGTTTTTTAAACGATCACTCTAATATATTAGTTAAATAAAAACAACTTATATTTTTGTTCGTTTAAAGTAAAACTAGAAGGTGATGCTATGCATGAGATTAAATTATTATAAAAAGAAGCATGTGACAAGAAGTGCCAAAGTGAAAAAGTATACTTGAAGGTCTTCCCAAAGTATTAGATTATTCTTTTTCGGCAGAAAAAAAAAAGTAATTAAAGTAAAATGCTAACTATTTAAATTGTTTTTATTACCTGTAGAGAAGGGTGGAAGGAAAGGACTGGAAGTAAATCCCAAAAGATAAGTCTTCTTCATCCAACGACTGACATATTGTCTTCTGAGGGCAACCCTTCGACCAGCTTCTGCGTGTCGTTGCTCGTCAGCCCATGAGACGTCGCCGAGTGAACGAACTGCCGGTTCGGCTGGGGTCGAAGAAGGAATCGCAGCGAACCACCGGTCACATACCGCAAACTCCCTTACCAGCTCAGCTGAAACGGGACGTTTTCCGGCTTAAAACCATTCATCACCGTCTCAGCAAGACCAGTCTGTATCCTTTTCAGCGTTTTTGGGCAAAACCGTTCATTTTCGGAGGTAGCTTTTGGAAGCGGAGACCTCGTCCACGGCTCGCCGAACACTTGCTCGTAGATGGCTTGGATGGAGTGGCCCGGGTCTGGGTCGACGTAGGCGGCGCTGTCGCCGAAGGAGAGTTGGGTGGAGTTCGAGTCGGAGGTGGAAATGAGGTTGGATTCGGATCCGGTGACGCCGTTAATCTCTGGGTTAGGGACTTCATCCACCCCAGCATGTGGTCGAAGGAGCGGTTCTCTTGCACCAAAACGACCACCGTTTTGATGGGGCTGCTGCTGCTGCTGCTGCTGCTTGACTCTGAAGCCATTTTTGGTGGTGGTTTGGTGGCTTGGGGATTTTGAAAGTTGTGTAAATGTTGTTGAGCTGGTCGACGTTGTGTGTGTTGCTATATATGGTTATTGAGAGAGAGAGAGAGAGAGAGATGATGTTGAACAAGTTAATTTGGTTGGACTTTGGAGAAGAAGATTGGACAATTTATGAGGAAAAGATATGATTGATTTTCTATTTGGCTAAAAAGGGTAGAGTTTCACAAGAGTAGTATTCTATTATTGTAGAATTCTTTTATCTGGTTGTAATAGTTATCTGTTGTTCGCTTTCTAGAGTACTTTATTTTATTTGTTTTGGAATAACGCAATACTCTAATCTACTTTAAATTAATCTAATCTCATTTTCCTTGATTTGAGTTCAGACTTCTTATATTAGCTTTTTCACATCAATAATATTCGTTTATCATTAAAAATTAATTAATTAATCTAATCTCTACGAGAAGTGGGACTCAAACTTAAGTGCAAGGGGACGGACTTACTATCCTGAGAATAAAAATGATCTTAACAAGTAGGGGTGGACACTATTCAAATTGGATCGATTTCACCTTAAAATCACGGCCGGAATTACAATATAAGGTTTATTTCAGTTCGGTTTTTTACAAAAGCCATGAAGAAAACCAAACCAATTTAATACAGTTTGATTCTTTTTAGTTTTGGCCGGTTTGGGGTCTAAGCCAATTCTCTTTCCTTTTGCATTGTTCAACCTTATTAGCCCAATTACAACCAACAAATTCTCAACTTGCTCCATACTTAAATCATTTTCTAGAGTACGAAACCATCCTAAAGTTCAACATGCCATAAAACTTGAAATTTCAATAACTAATATAGCTCAATTCAATATCCATATATAGTTATTATCTAATTAGAGTATTACACATGTAAAATATAATATAAATAAATATACCATAAACAGTTCAATTTGGTTTAGACCGGTTTAACAAAAGCTCAAACCAAATCAAATTAAATCAAATCATGTACGATCTGGTTTGGTTTTCAAACATTTACTTTTTCTTAATTAAATTAAATCGAACTGATTAATTACGATTTAAATCGGCCGATTTCATCGGTTCAGTAGGATTGACAAGATACTGTTGGAATTTTCTTTTCATGAAATATAAGTATAATTTTATTATCATTAGAATTGGAAGCCCGTCTCTCTTTCTTTGGTTGCCCATGGAAATGGGAAACCCACCCTCTCGTTCCCATGCATGTTGCAAATCAAACATGATAAATGACTTGTTTGGTCGGAATAAATGAATTAATTTCATACTCATACCAAAAGAATCATTCTTTAATAAATGAATTAATTTCATAACTCATACCAACAGAATCATTCTTTTGAACAAAGGCTAACCTAGGATAAACTTACTTTTTTCTACATCAATAACAGAACCATTATATTCTAGCAACGTATTGGTATTTAACTGTAAACGAGCAAATTTCTTGTAGTGATGTCAAGAATCATATACTGTAAAGATAATTTCTAAATATTTGAGTCTTCCCCTCAATTGAATAATTATTCTTAATAAAAGAGGAAAATATATGATTTGATTTTCCATTTTGCGAAAAAAGGGTAGCGTTTCACAAGAGTAGTATTCTATTAATTATTGTAGAATTCTTTTAAACTGGTGTTAATAAGAAAGTTTTATCTGGGTGTTCACTTTCTTACCGTTTTTTTTTTTTTTGGATAAAAGCGAGAGTCTATTCTACTTTAAATTAATCTAATATATGAGAAGAGGGACTCAAACTTTGGTGTAAAAGAACGGACTGAGAATAAAAATGGTGTTTAACAAGATACTGTTGGAATTTCTTTTCATGAAGTGAAGTATAAGGTATAATTGTCATTATCATTACAACAGGAAGCCCATCACTTTCTTTGGATGCCCATGGGAATGGGAAAACCACCCTCTCTTTCCCACACATGTTTGCAGTTATCAACATGATAAATGACTTTTTTTGGTCGGAATAAATGAATTAATTTCATACTCATACCAAAAGTATCATTCTTGTGACAATTCTAACCTAAGATGAACTTGCGTCTACCATCAATAATAACGGAACCATTATGTGGCTAGCAAGAGTATCGCTACCACTCTCATTCTCTTGAGTTTTTACGGTAGTAAGCATCACCTTACAATACATCGGTATTTAACTGTAAAGACAAGCATATTAAAGCAGAAGATATTTATTTTAATATAATATAAACTAACGAGAGGGAGACTCGAACTAGGATTCATAATGAGGACCATGTCTGCAGCTACTTTATAAATATTCGAGTCTTCCCTCAATTGAATAATTATCTAATAAACAAGGGCCCACATAAAATGGGGTGGTAGTTAAGTTGATGACTTGCAATGCGATCTCAAAGTACGTGATGAGAGTGCTAAGAAGAAGCCCACAAGGCACCGCAAAAAGAAACTTATTATTTTATAGGCTGCCAAAAGTATTTAGTGTAGGATTTTTTCTTTTTCCGTGGTCAACTGTGTATGGATAATTGTAGAGTAGGTATGAATTCGGGTTTACCAAGATATGCTAAACGAACATAGAATATGCTATGCGTGTAAATTGGCACACGGAGTTGTAATGACGAAAGCAATTTCGAGGTCAACAAGAAACGAAATTCTGTTCAAACTCATCAGTATTTTTAATGATTTTCACATTGAAAGTTAAAAGACTCGTCTAGTAAACATTTCGTTTTAATTCTCAATTATTTTGTAATTACCTTTAAAATGGTGGAAGAAAGATGACGTGAAGATGTGGAAGAAAGGGTAGACCAAGCGATGTGGGATTGTGACAACCATTTTTGGTAGTCGCAATCCATCATCTTTAGAAGCCCGATGTCCTAATTGGCACATTTCCGGTTGAGTTCAATTGTTCCCACAATAGAATTATTAATTATATACAAAATAAAAACTAAAACAATTTCAAGTAGAAGTTTTTTGTTTTCATCTCTAGCCTCCATCCTATCACCGTTCCTCCACTATTCTTTCATCTCTCATTTTTGTGTTGCCCCCTATCTCTAACAAAAATTGTAAATTGAAGTTTAAAAATGAAATCGATCTTAAGTTTAACGATTATCAAATCGATCTGAAGTTTTTTTTTTTTCCTTATTATTCAAAAGAGGAGCTTAATTAAAACAACAATGAAGTACATCCATCATGTCACTAATCTAATGGTTTAGCCGCGGAGGCACCTCCTCAACCCAACTCGCGCCTTAATTAAACCAAGTGTATTTGCATTAGGAAATGCAAACCATGAGACTTAACGTACGAAAATTTTAATCAACTTGCTAACATATTTGAGTTAGTATAGGATTTCTCAAGGGTAAAATTGAACATGCAAAGTTGAGTTATGGCACAAGTTGGGTGAAAATGACTCTCAGGGGCAAAGTATAGAATCAGTTCAGAAACGTCTTTCAGTTAGTTTCAAAGTCCTTGAACATTAAAATTCGAATTAGTCAGGATATACTTATCTAAACCCAAAAGTTAAACTAATTCTCCACGATAAGATTTTCACAAGTCTGGAAAACAAATGTTCAACAAAAGAGTTCCTACCAAAACTAAGATTTAGGTGAGAAAAGAGAACTTGTTTTATTGAATAAAGTGCGCAGAAATTACTTATCTAGATCATCAAGACATGGTTTATCAGCATCTTAGATGTAAAGATTTGCGAGCACATAATCTAAAGCAAGACAAAGCTAACAATTCGGTTTACACCTTTATTATTTCGGTGTCAAAAGTGAGTTACAGATTTGGTAAAAATTGTACCTTCCAAGTTATACAGACTTGGATCTTTACAAGTCCCAAATAAATTGCGTCGCAAGGTAACTTCATCCTAAAAAAAGAAAGCCCAACACATATTCTACTTCATATCCAAGATTCATTCAAAGATAGAATTTATTAATCTGGCCAAAATCTTCAATTTCCAAACCCGATATCCAAGATTCAACGTCACTTCAAAGAGTGATATTCTAACTATCACATGTAGTAGATATTCAGTTTATGTAATTCAAACAAAGATGTAAACTTGAATGAAACCCAAGTCCACCCTCGTCCAATGACAATAACAATTAACTCATTTGTTTATACAAAGAAATCACGGTCGAACCGTACAAAAACCAACCAACATGTAATTGAAGTAACCGAATGCTTCACCTGGTCTAATGGCTCCTGATCTGAACCAAGTCTTCTTCAAACTCAAGAAAAGAGCGTAACCCATTATATCACATATGCTACTGCAACTGGTACCTTCAACTACTCAAAGATCGTGGTCTCAAAGATTAAAAGAGTAAAAGAGGTTGATAGATGCCGTTCGCACCATTGCCGCAGCCTAGGGAGGTCTACTCTCTGTGGAGAGTGAAGTCTGTGAAAGATAGAGAGGCTGCGGCTGACGGAGTACTACTTATAGTGGTTCCTCTGAAACCCTATTTAGGGTTATGGGCTGCTGAGGTTCTATTTTGGGCTATAATATTGGCTATGCCGGGCCTATTAAGTCGGTTTTCATGAACAATATTGTTTGTAGAAAAAAGGGCTAGGCTCTTGAGTTCGAATTACAAAGGTCTCTAGTTTCGATATATTTTTTTTCCTTTTAAACAGAATATTTTTTTGCTCCATCTCCATCCAAATTTGGACAGATATTGTATTGTAACAAAAGATAAAAGAATAGGAATTGCACTTATATGGTGATTGCGTTTCTTTGAGTGTCCAAATTATGGATTTCATCAATGTCTATAAAAATTGTTTTTCTTTTTTCAGTCTAGGGGAGAAGACCATAAGTCGAACTCACACCTGCTAAAGACCAATATATTCTATTTGAAGGATGCATGCAATTGCCGTGACTCAAACTCAATAAACTTGGTGGATTAGGAGTAACCCCAATACTTAACTTGCTGAATTATCCATTGGTCAGTGAGCGCCCATCAAAATCAATTTTTATAATGAGTGTCTCCAGTAGATCATTAGATTGCGTATAAATTTCCACTTTCTTTTTAACTTGCCATATATGAAATAATTGAATTGATTTGTCTATTGTTTCGTGGTGAGTAATTTTTGCAATGGCATGTTAAAGATGATTATTTTAGTATAAAATTGTTTTATGGCATATGCGATATTTTAGTATAAATTTGTGTGTTAAAGAAGCCCTGTTTATGGCATATGCGATATTCTAGATTCTAAAGCACGGCCGAGGTTGTTTACAAATTACATGTGATCTCTTTAATCTACATTACTTCACTTCCTTCCAACCAAAAAAAAATAATTCTACATCACTTCACTGGTCAATGATTTTGCTTTTCTTTTTGGTTGAAACAGTAAGATTCATTAATTAACAGAACAAAACACAATATACAAACAAGAAGATGTCTACCGCGCAAATCTCATGGCCTGGGGTCCCAGGCCGAGGGATATGCGTTGACACGCGGCTACCCTGATTTTGATGCGGGTGCGGTTTGTGCCCGGGCGTGCCAGCCACGGTCTAACCGTGCGTCGAGATGTTGTTTGGATGGAAATGGTTTAAGTGTGTGCGCCTGTGTGGACTTGACTTTTGATCAAACGATTGTGGCCGAGATAGGAACTAATCTCGCCTTTAGGTCCACGACCTGAGCTACAAGGCCGTTTAGTGATGGTGTTGATGGTGGGTTTCGAGCAGTGCTCCGGCACGTTGCTCAGTGAGCGACGGTCGTATGATATATGGGGTGAATGAGCGAATAACAGGATGGTGCTCCGGCGCTTTGAAAATCAAGGGTCGTATGAGATATTGATGAACGGATTTTCCTTACAAACTAACACTACTCCTAGGAAAGCAGTAAAATATTGAAAGTGCATTACAGGAAAATATAAGTTACTCCGTGGGAGGCTTGGTTGGGTGTTTAAACCCTTTGAACGTAGTCTTGAGCCTTGTATTTATAGGAAGAGTGCCTGGAGGAGTAATCAAGGCTGAAAATCTGCATGGTGGAGCCTGATCAGAGCAAGTGGGTGTCCAATCGATATTGGGATCGTGAAGTATGGTTGTGTGACCCCATAAATCCTGGTAAATCCCGGCCATTGCCCTAATCGTGGTTTCTGCGCAATTGGCCGTGGGGACGCATTTATTGCTCTGATAGTTAGTCACCCAATCTCAAGCTGTAAGAATTCTTGTAAGAATGTTTGCGTCTAATCACTCTGATTTCTGCCACCAAATCCTGATTTCAATCACTTCCCACCTTCCCTCGTGCATTTAATGCTTATTTGTGGCCAGTGGGTTTGCTGCAATAAACAAGGGCATTACTTTCAAAATGAAGCATGGGACCCTGCTATCACGTGATGATTTGACTTTAATGCTTTTGGCCGTAATTTTGTTCGGCCTCGGCCTCGGCCTATCATCTAGGCCGAGATGATCGTGCCTTAGCATTTTTCTTTCATCTTAGGAGGGCCAAATATCTTGGCGAAACGCAGTGTTTTAATCCTTTAAGCGAGGGCTAGGGCCGAGAAAATGGGCTCCTTCGGCCGATTCATGGTCGTGATTTATTAGGTACAAACAGAATAACACAGTCACAAAAAGGTTATTGCAATACAAAAAAATCTAAAGAAATGAACAACTAGGCAAATATATATAGGGCTGAAAAATGTGGGGCCATGTCCGGTCGTTTCGGCTTCTATATATATAGTAAGGTTTATGCAAAGATGTTCCTACATTATTTTTAATTGAATTAAAAAAAAACTACTTGTTTGTTCATACATATAGATATTTAAAGAGATTGATAAATTATTTGAAAAAGCAAGGATAGATGCCCATCCATATCAGTTGTTTTAGAGTCTAATGTATCATGTTGTTTCCAATGTATTTCCATTTTGTATTCTTTCACACTTTAATATATAATATTTAGAGTCTAAATGCTTCATTTCCTTCAACTTTAATTCTATGGTTTCAATTTAACCCATTGCTGAATCTTATCAAAATAGAAATAACCCCCAAAAAAAAAAAACTGTGATGAATACGATTGTGGTGTGTTGGTGATTCACAACTGTGCTCTTGCTCAAAGCTTCACGCATTGCTTAAGGCACCACTTACTCTTTGAATGTGACTTGACTGTTATTGTCAAAATTGGTTGGAAATTAAGCTCCACTACCTCCCAAGATGGTGGGCCAATTTTATCAGTTCTTAGGAGCTTAGGTTTTGGGTTATATCTCCAGCAATTGCCCCAAATGTCACCCTCCAAATCACTTTCTAGATCATCTAAGACACAAATCTCATCTTAAATTTTGGTCAAATTATAAGTTAGAGTCATGCATTAGAAACTCAAAACTTAAACTTAACATTTACCCCAAACTCAAACCCATATTAATCATGTGCAGGCACGGACCTTAGTGTAGCTTCACCTGGGCTACAGCCCGAGGGGCTTAATTTTTTTACAGTCCAAAGTAAATTTTAGCCCGCTATTCTTTAAAAAAATACCCACATGTCTTGGGCTAGGGCATAAATAGATATGAGGTTAAATTATTGAAATGCCCCCTGTAACTCAATTTCAATCTCACTTTCCCCCTAAAACTCCATATATTGTCTCATTTTGCCTAGATTCCATCTAGCCCTAACAGAAGTCGTCAAATCTTAACTTGCCAAAAACGTCCCCATCACTGTTTCCCCAATTTTTGATGATGGGTCATTAATAATTTTCAGAATTGACAGGTTCTTGGAATGTGCTGAGGTCGAAAGGGTGCTCCGTTATGGCTTCAATTCTTGAAATTGCAATTTCATGGGTTTTTCTTCAAGTACCAGATCATGATGACTGTTTTGTTCCATTTGACCAAGTCTTGATGAACTGAGTTGGGAACTTGAGTGAGCAATTCTCCAGCTTTCATCGCCATGTGGTGCCCTGCAGGCTTTTGTAGAGTGATTTGGTGAGTTTCAATGATGGGACGGTGTTGAGGACTAATCTGATGGGGTTTACAAACAATATCACTCAATCCCAAGACATGTTAATGCTCAATGGTGTGTCGGTCATTTTTTCTGGATGGAATTCAGGCAAAGTGATACAATATATGGAGTTTCAGGGGGGAAGGTGAGACACTTAGAGTTTCAGGGGGGAAAGTAAGACTGAACTTGAGTTTCAGGGGGCATTTCAATAATTTAGCCTAGATATGATATATAGGTTAAAGGAATAAAAAAATAACAAATGTTTGCCCTAGGCTTGGGCAGGCCGACACGCATGGGTAGTATAAAAATAAACAACTATATATAATTTTGTTGGTAAAGATACTATATAATTTTATTGTAAGAGAGAACTAATGTTTTCGGTCAAAGGAGAAATAGAGTTGAATGAGAGAAAGGTGTGTTTTTAATACTTTTTTTTTGTTTGTGTTGTATTTAGGCTTGTTTTTCTTCTTCATTTTTTGAAAAAAAGACGTTGCCTCTTCACAACAAAAATTTAGTATTAACATGTAAATTTTGCTTAGTTTAACATAAAATAAAATTCACTTATACCATTGAGTTGAACATGAAATTTTTTCGTACCGTCGAGTTTAATATGTAATTTTTTCGTACCATCGTACCTTGAAGATTTAGCCGCGCCCCAATTTGGAATCTGGTCCGTCCTGATCATGTGTTGTGTTTTTTTTGGACAAAGTTAGGAAGGGGGAGGA
>BJCG01004513.1:0-47018 GCA_005406145.1 Prunus yedoensis
TTTGTCCTGGTTACTGCAGATGTATTCTTAGGGCCAACCGTCTCCCATTCATCTTCTTCTGCAGAAGATACTAGAGATGATTTGCGCCCATTAATACTCGAGGGCTGTCCTTCAAGCTTAAGTAATTCATCATGCATCTGATCCATAATGAAGCTAAGGAACTCCTGAGCATCTTCTTGTCTGAAAAACAAAAATAGTTTCACTAGGCAACTTAAAATAGAAAGTAGAATATAGACATGCTGACATAGATATTTACACTAGACAGAGAAGAAACTAAACAAGCTGCTTATTTCTAATGCAAATTTAACCCTTTGGTAATTACTCTTTAGGTTTCTTCTTTCCTTGGTCCATGAAAATATTGGCGAACTCAGAATAATACAGAAGATTGTTAACCTATTTGTTACAACATTTTACCAATCACAAGTTAACTTCTAAAATATTCAGTCTAACCCATTATTTCACATTAAATGGGTTGCAACAGGTGTAATAAACCACAAACAGATAAATGAATTGGAAAAAAGTGTAACATGTTTTCAGAAACTAAACAATTTAAGTGGAGACACTGTAACTGCAGGCATTTTAGTCATGAGCTATGTCAGGCAGTGGCACTTTCTCAAGCCATCAGACAAATTGTAAAGCATGAGAATTATCAATCAAGCTTAATAATACTGACGGAAAACCATTACTGATCAATACAAGATTTATGAGAATCAAAAAGTAACAAAATTGCACTACATGTTGACCTTTCTTGTTTATTTGGAAATAGTGAAAAGATATTAATATAAGGAAAGAAAGGAAACAGTGGATAAGGATTTAAAAGAAAAAAAGTGGCAGGGAAGGACAACTTTTGTGACTACAAATAGATGCATGTGTCTAAACCTTTTTGCAATGATCGTGCCTTACAATTTCAGCCAGCAATACCATCAAGGATTAAATTTCAATAAGAAGGCTCAACATAGAAATAAAAAAATACAAAAAGACAAAACTAGAACAGAAAATTATTGACCCAGATCAGATACAAACTTGGCCTGCTGCTGCTGGTTGGTACATTGGAGTAAATTTTTTAAGAACACCTTCAAACATGGCAGGGCTAAAAGGACCAGTCTCAAGAACACTTGCATCTTTGTTCTTTGAACTTGAACCACTAGGCATGTCAAATTCAGAGACGAACTCTGCAAATGCACCCAATGTTGGATAGCCAACCTAATAAATTCAAATTCAAATGGACAACATATTAGTTAAGTGATTAGCCAGAAAAGAACAAGCATTAGGCAAGGTACCTTCCCATTTTCTGAGATCAGCAGTCTATAAATTTTGTTATTTGCAAATAGCAATTCTACTAAAACCACGTAAATGCAAAGTAATGAACAAACAAAAGAAACCTTAGGCACTTTGCGAGTTCTCAATTCCTGCAGAAGCTGAACAAAAGGAGAACAGGATAGAAGAGCCTGTAGCGTTGCATTGAGAAAGCACAGATTCCCTGAATTGATTAAACCACGAGGCAACAAGACTGTAGAAACTGTAACAGGCCCATTCAAACACTTCTGTAGTTCCCCCTTTACCTTAGAAGCTGATAAATCATCAACACGACCATTCTGCTCTCTGTTCTGCAATTCCAGACTTGAAAATTGATTGGAGAGACCACCTTCGTTATTGGATAAAGGTAATGAAGCTACATCAATATTATCTGTTGTGCCTCTTTCATACCATTACTATGGGCAGAACCATTTTTATAATTATCAGTACATCCATTCTCTGTAGGAGTAGTTAAAGATGCTGGTAAACTATCATTTGCTGCTTTTACAGCCTCCACTTCATTCTGCTTATTAAGTGATCTTAAAGGCCGAACTTTGCGAGCCCCTTCACAGAATTTTGTGGCCTGCTTGATTCACCATTACATTCACCCGAAGATATTTTAGAAACAAAATTTATAGACCCAAACTGCAATACATTCTTTTCCACAGGCTTTTCAGCCTTCCTAGGTGATTGCTTTTGCAGCAATGACCTGGTCTTGTCTTCAAGAATGACCCAAAAACGAATAGCTGCAAACAAGGAATAACAACAAATTTAGCAGGTTTTATAGCACAAGGAAGAGAAAAATCCCAGGCCAATTAACATTAATATTTCAAAATCACATAATAAACCATAAGGCTAGAACGGTGCAAAATATCCTACTAGATGCTGAAACAGCAATGATAACAACAAATCTACTTCTGCATTATTACTCATCAGCTAATTTAGGGCCTAGTGAGGTAAAGCTGTGTTATAATGGAATAGCCATTGCCACCACAATAAATTCCCACACTAAATATCCATCATAAAATGGAACTGAAAACATGCATCACAAACGAACCAATCTACGATGACAAATAGCAAATTGAGGCACTTTGTCATCCATAAAGCAAACCAACAGAAGTTTCATCCAAGCATGACAGTTACAATACCGAAATTTCCAATCTCTCTAATTACTAAACTTCACAAAACCAATCACAAGTTAGTGACATTATCCTCCTCAAATGAACAACCATACAAGACAAACTAGTCAATACACAAATACAAAACCCCCACCTTAGAATTACTCATTTTGCGCACAGAACCGAATTGGAAATCCAGAAAACACCTAACGAAAAGCCCGAATTTTGCCTGTGAGAGGATGAGAATGAGGAAGAAGTATGTGAAAAACGTCGGAACCGAAACCAAGAATTAGGGTTTTGTGAGGCCCTGAAAGAGCAGAGGAGAAGAGAAAGATGTCGATTGAAGACATCTAAAAGAGAGGGAAATGAGAGATTGTTGAAGGGAGAGAATTTAACGAAGAAACCCTCTCTTTCACCTTCAAGAACCCACTCAACAAACCTAACATCGACTGCGAGAGAGAAAGAGAGAGTGCTGCTTAGGTTTATGGCTCGGTGTGGGAATAGGTTTCTTTTTGAGTGCTGCTAAACGAACCCTTAAATTAACTGAGTACACCCTATGATCTAAGTACACCCTAATATTTTAATTAAAATGCAAAATTAACTAAGTACAACCTTATTTAACTACCAAAAATACCCATGGTGCACCCTAATACACTCTATCACACACATCATATGCCAATCTTAAATCAAATCTCTTTTACATGAATTCGTGCCCTCTTTTCAAATTTAGGTTTGCATATCTGACTAATAAAACTAAAATCATAAACCAAGAAGCAGCAAAACCCTCTTGAAAGCCCCATCAAAATTGAGTTTTAAAAACCCACGGAGACTCTGCCCCATTTTAATGTTGCACGAGCTAGCACAACACCCTCAGGAAAGTTGTGCTCCTGGAATTGGTGCAAGACCTGCATAGCACAATTAACCACTTCCAACATCCCACGTCGTCTGCCTGTTCATAAAACAGAATTCCTCTCATTCCAAATTGCCCAAAACACCATCGAAACTTGTTCTACAACTCTTTAGATGAGTCACCAAAGAGTTGCACAAGCCAACATTTAAAATTCAGGTGGGCACTATTTTGTAAAAGCCTCCACCATGGACTAGTCTCCCAAAAAGTAGAAACAAAATCACATGAAATGAAGACAAAAAAGATAAACAACTCTTTCATTTTTAAGACACTGAGCATGCACGGAGTTCGAATCGCCTCCCCATATTTTAAATTAAATTAAAGTAGAATATTGTTTGAATAAAAATAAAATTGAGCATACTTAGATCTAAATTTTCTTTTTTCGAAATACAATTATTCATGTCAACGGGGTCTAGCCTAATGAAAAAAGACCTTGACTAGTAGACCGATCTCCTGTTCGAACTAGGGATGATAAAAATCCCCATGGGGACGATCCTCGGCCTTAATAGGAGGAGATTTAAGGGGAAATTTGGGGACGGGTACGGGGATCCCCGAATTTTTAAATTCCTGGTCAAAGATGGGTCGGGGATGGTATTGTTATCCCCATCTCCGAACCCAGTCCGACAAGGAATATTTATTTTCTATTAATAAATATGTATTATAAAACAACAATTAACTCCTTTTCAAAACTCCTTTTCAAATAATTTTAGAAAATAATGCATTCATTTCAATTAACTATTATGGAGTCGTTCTTGCATATGACATTCATTTCAATTGCATGCCTATCTCTCGATTTTCCAAATAAAAATGTACAGGTTTGCAAGTTGTATGGATATATTAATGACATAGTGTTGATCGACATCTAACCAGCTTTTTTTAAACTATTTTTAATTAGGCTACATTTTATTTGCATAGATACAGGTTTCTAATTATTCAACCAACATTAAGAAAATATTTAGTGTTGTATATATGAATTGGTTGTTCAACTCCAAAAAGAAAATGGAGTGTAAGTCGGAAAATTAAGTATAAAGAAAAAGAAAAAAGTGAAGTAAAAAGAAATTAATGTAGAATAAGGGTAGAATAGGAAAGCTAAAGAACAAAATTAATTAAAAAGTATTAAAAAGCAAAAGAGAATGTAATTAGAAAAGAGTTAGAAAAATCAGCTCCAAAAAATTGACATGCAAAGCCTCAAATAGTTTTCTTTTCATCCATCTTACACTATCAAAATATGAGACCCAAGCTTTAATAATTGTTGTTTAACAATTATTTAAACCTTTTTTTTCATAACTTTTTTTAGTTAATTTTTATTTATATTATTTTAAATTATCTACAAATATTTTAACCTCAAAAGTTCAAATTGCTAAAACAAATATTGTCTCATAAAAATAAACAAGTTTAACAACATAGAAAATAAAACACAAGTACAACAATATTGAAATTAAAAGTGAGTAATGCTTGACATAAATTATAAACAAGATTAAACTAAGCATCAAACACAACTTAGAGCATCTATAATCATATTCCCCATCTTTTTTTGTTGAATTAATCTCCTCAAATTGATTAGGGCTGGTCATTTATACCGAAAACCCGACAGAACCAACCGAATTGGACCGGTTTTGGCGGGTTGGTCCAGTTTTTTAATTAAAATTATTAAAATCGGCAGAAAAACTGACCGACCCGATGGTGAACCAGTTTTGAACCGGTTTGAATTTTTTTAAACCGTCAAAACCCGAACCAGACCGCTTCCATGTAAATTGTTTAAAAATTCAAAGTGCGCTGATGGAGGATTGAACTTTGTTCAAAGTGCAGATACAAGGCCCAAATACCACTGAACTGGTGCGTCTTCTTGTGAAATGTGTGTATGATTGTAATAATTATTACAATCTAAAAGAATTAAAAAAACATTTTAGAAAAAGTTAGGTTTCCCTACCCCCACGAACTCTCCTTTTCCTTTTCTGCTTTTCTCCCAATCGTCACTTTCTTCTGTTCTCTCTCCATTTTTTCTTCTTTCTTCTTCCTCTTGCCACTACTGGCTGCATCTTCTTCTTCTTTTCTTCTTCTTCCTCCCCACGAAGTGGCCTTCAAGCCCTCAATCTCAATTCAATCCTCTGCCATCGATGCTCGCCGAACCAAACCGCACCGCATCGACTTCTCGGCGTGCCAATTGTAGTCGGTCTTACATCTCCTCGGCGCGGCGAAGGTCTCTAAAATAGGTACGCCGATGACCTCCAGTACGGTGGTCGGCAACTCTTCCAAGCCACGGTTAGCGAACCGTGAACACCCCTATATTTTTTGAGTTTGCATAGTATGATTTGATGGCCTTTTCTCTCCTAACGCCACACCCAATAGTTGTTGCCAGTTTTCTTCTAACCCTCTATTTTTAGGGGAGGTGGGTGCCATAGAGCGAGAGGGAGGTAGATGTGTGGTCATGGGGCAGATGCAGGTGGAGGTGCAACTGCGGTAGACCTAGTAAACAAGTCGTGTTTACTGTGTTCGTGTCAACCCACTTTTTTTAACAAAATGACACTACACAACTCATTCAATTAACGGGTAGAAAATACCAAACACGAACACGACCCCTTAAAATAATGAACGACATGACACGACCCATTTCACCCATTAAGAATAAAAAGAAACTAAAAAAAATAAAAAATAAAAAGAAAGTAGAAAAATAAGAATTAAAATTCAACCAAAGAAGAGTTGGGGAGGGGAGAAGGAAGGGAAGAAAAAAAGAAAGACATATAAAACTACAAAATTACTACACTCTTAACAAGTGATAACAAGTATTCGAGAATTCACACGACACAACCTGTTAACTTGACCGGTGGCTAATGGGTTCACCGTTTTCAACACAACCCGTTAAGTCCCAACTTGAATATTGATTTAGGATTGCGAATTCGTGTCATGTTAATGGGTCGTGTACAATATTATTAGGTCTAAACTGCGGTTAGGGGTGGCAATTTCGAGCACGACCCGTTACATGACTCGAAATTCGCACGAGAATTTAGCGGGTTCAACCCGCACGATTAGAATTCGGGTCATGTACATGCCATGATCCGTTTAATAAAAGGGTGGGTTTCGAGTCAACCCGCCAAAATACCCGTATAACTTGCCAACCCACTAACCAGTTTATTTGTTTATTCTTTATTTTTCTAATTTTTTTAAAATGTCTTTTAGTTGCTACCACTTAGCGGGTCAACCCGACATGACCCAAAACCCGCACGAGAACTTTACGAGTCAACTCGTGCATGACACATTTATTGAACAAGTAGGGTTTGAGTTGAGCATTCCTGACACATATAATCTTGACATGACATGAATCCGACATGACACGACCCATTGTTAGCCCTAATTAGGGTGGGTGCAGGGGTCTGGGGTTATTAGGGCATCTCAAAGTGGTGGATTTGTAAAGTTTAATTTACCCCAAAGCTATATCATGTGTCAATCACATGGTTCAAGTTAACATAAAATGTAACAGAATGACTAATTTGAAATGAAAGAAAGAGTTTGAGGACCATTATAGTGAAAAATTTGGTTGGAGGACAAAAATAGAATTCGGGCATAAGTTCATGGAAATATTTTTGGTCACTACTACTTAATCCAAGGTGTACCCTAATAATCCTTCTCACCACTTAACACGTATTTATTGACATAATCATAGTTAACTCTTTATTTTATATTTATGGAACTATGGTTATGTTAATAGACACATGTCAAGTGTTTAGAATGATTGTGATAATACACCTTAATTTAAAGTAATCATTTGGATCAAAAACCCAAATTCATTATAGACCTCATAATCTACGTGAACGGCCGTGATTATGTAATGTAATCCGGGATGGATTCGTATTCGTTGAGGATCTAAAACAAAGACACCCTGTATTTTAATTTCGCTTTTTTCTAATTTAGTGTTATTTTTATTTATTTATTTTTCAATTCTTGAAAAGGTAGCGTGTTGAGACTGTAGCAGGAGCTGTTTTTCAAACTTTATTTAAAAGAAAAGAACTTGTTTGCTAAAATCCTAGTGAAGCTGTAAAGTCTCACATGACGTAAAAGTAAAACGACCACCATGACCAACGACCACCATGACCAACAACCACCACCACCACCACAGGGACGGATCCAGGAATTTTCCTTGCAAGGGTCAACGTCTAAAAGGATAAAAGCTTTCTATACAAAAATAAGCTCATAAAAATGAAACGATAATTTATAATTCATAATTAATAGAAAAAACCACTTTACAATTGTCCACAGCGAGTTTTCATATTCTGAAAACGTCCCATTATAGTTTCATTATCAATACAAACAAACACATCTTTCTCAATAGAAACAAGTAAGCTATCACTTATTTATGTTATTTCCGTTTAGACACTTCAAATGTGTTCTTAAGTAGTTCATGCATAGTACCATTCCATTATATGTTGAGGCTTAGGCTTGAACTGTGTAGTAATTACACACTTCAAAACATATTCTTATCACAGTTTTCTGTTTTTTGGACAAAATTCTTATCATAGTTCAATTATAAACTTTCAAGCTCTGATGATTAGATTATCGTTTATTTATTTTTTTCAGTTTTTGCCCGGTTTAGGTCATCAAATGCATCATTATCTGATGGGGCTTAGGCTTGATTTGACTGTGCCCATCTGTCCTCATGCAACAGCCAACAATATATTATTGAATTTCCCATTGTATCACAATAAAAAAAAACAAAAAACAAAATTATTTCAGATAATAAGGTATCTAGCTACCCCTTATTTCACAATACCATAAATAGTGAAGAGCAAAAACAACTTAATAACTGCTAAGAAATGTGAGAACTAAGCAAAAACAACTTAATAACTGCTTGGGAAAGCTAGTAAACAAATAAGCAACTAACCTTGGAATTTGTCCTTGGAGCCTGTTGAAAGACAAATCCAACATTGAAATCAAATTGAATTTGGGGCTGATTTTTTTGCTTTGTTGCAGCCATTTTGAGGGTGTCGCCGTCACCGGTGACGGATGGGTGGATTAGAGAAGCCGTTCATCGGATTGGGTGAAGATTGGTTCAATATGATTAGGGGTTTGGGGATTTAGGGTTTGACATTAGAAAAAATGGAGCTGAAAACTGATATGGGGAGGGGAGGTATCGGGCTCTCTGTGTTAAACAGAGTCTGCGCCCATTTTTTTTTGTTTTTTTAAACCTGAGCCAAAACGACGTCGTTTTGGCTAGGTTTTATTTTTTTTAAAAAGAAGACATTGGTAGAACGACGTCGTTTTGACGTCGAGGAGGGTTAAAAAAAAGGGGAAGCGCGCTGGAGAAGCAGACTCTTGCTCTTTGGGGACTTTCATCAAACACTTTGCAGGGGTCAATTTTCTCCTCTTCAATGGCAGATTTCAGAGGTTGCAGGGGTCACTTGACCACCCATGCTCCTCTGTAGATCCGTGTACTTGGTACATGACATATGTATCAGTCAAATATGCAAGATATGCCCCTGGAATAGTGTTATCGTCGTATTTAAACTGAATTGCCGCATCACATACAGAGGATGAACAAACTCTGAATGTAAAAGACTTTGATACTGGCTCGTCAGAATTAATCTTCGCCACATGTCCATCATCGCAAGAAGAGGTGGTCAGCCTATTCTCACTCATTACACAATCTCTATGACCTGAGCAATTATAATGAGCTTTGTAAGAAAGGGAGTTTAGATGGTTTTGGAGAATTGGAGCATCTCGCTATGACTTAGCATCTTACAGAGAAAGCTTACCATCTGCAACCGTGTAAGTGATTGGTTCTGCACAAAGATCTTTCCTTAAAGTCTGAGACTTCAAATGCAAACCATAAACTTCTTCTTCGCGAAGACGACACAGAACGGATGGCCATAGTGAAGACATTTCCTTGCCAAGGGAACTTTCTGAAACTTCAGTAAAAGCTTGAACAATCTGTTCCTTAGAATACCCCATGGGCATAAACTATAGAAAAGAGAAAATGAATCACAAAATATTGACTTAGAAAAGAGCAAATAATTATAACATGCACTTCAAAGTGCTATGACCAGGTGCACAAGAAGCAAAACAATGTAACATTTCATGTATTTCTTCACGCTCAATGAAAAAAATTTAAATGAAAGGAAAAGCAAGAGAGATATCAACTGAAGCTTATGGATATCATCTCAAAAATACTTGGTTATGAAGTTGAATAGAAACCGGACATGATATTTCCCCAAAAAGATAAATTTAGAAGAAAACTTCAGGGCTCATTCTGTAACATTTTGCTATTTGTTTTTGTTTTTTAAGTTTTTAAAAAAAACATTGGGAAGGAGAGTGAAGAAAAGTGAGAAGAGAGATGACAGATGCGAAAGATGTGAAAGAGAGGGGAGAAATATACAGAATTATGTACACTTCTTCGTTTCGTCATGACCTCTCTCATTTCTCATCTATCTCCTCCTTTCTTCCATGCTTTTCTTCACTATCTCTTTTACAAAACAGATTTTTAAAAAAATTTTAAAAAATGCAAATATAAATATGAGAATATAAAATATAAAAACTGGAAACCAGAAACGAAAATTTACAGAACAGGGCCTCAATAATGTGCCTGTTTTATAAAGTTGAGGTTATTGAGCTTGAAATACATCATTGGGCCCTATATGGATGAAGAAGCTTTTGGGATGAACTATTAACTAAAATGATGGGTTTATATGTCAATCAATTTTACTGTTTGAACCTATTGACCCTTGTTTCTGGTAGAGTGACATTTTGCTCAACCCACTCACCAATGTTCTTACAATACCCTTAACCTTAATCCTATCCTTTTATTGTCTTAAGCATTAGGTGGAAACCCCTCAGATGTGGATGAGCAATGTTGGGGCCCCTAGGTTGGTTGGCTCAGGTGAAAACCATATTTCGTTGGCTTCGGATCCGCAGCAACTAAGACCACACACTTTAATTAATATGCTTAATCTTGGAAAGGAGTGTGTTCAGAAACTAATATAAAAATCAACTGATTATTGTTCCCAGTCCACAATTCAAGATAAACATTAAAAGCTAGCTAGGTATGTACCTTGTCAAGGTATTCCCGTGGAATATCAAACGGTTTCTCCTTCCTACTTAGATTAGTGGGCAACAATGTCACCTCTGTGGCTGAGCCCAGATGAGCAAGTCCCTGATGTGAAATACTGTCCACATTCAGAACAGAAAGCCCTTTGGCATTAGCAGATTGTTCTTCAGGCTCTGCCAAACCAGACCTCATGAGACATTCACGTACGTGCAACTTCCTTACCTTCTTCAGTAAGCATGTACCTACAGTGTTGGCATGCATTACATATCTGTTAATGTGCAAATGCAATCTAAGTGAAACTTGAAACTTCCAGGTACTGCTTGATGTAATACTTGATTTCGCAGAATTTGGTACAGTCAAGTACTAACTCATATTGAAACTAACCATATCACAAACAAGGTCCCAGAGATGGTAATCATATATATTAGCTAAAGCCTCTTATCAAATGTTATTTACCTAAAAGAAAATATTTTCCCATGTGCATGCCAATGGACAAGACATGCTTCTATTAAATGGCAAGAATTAAGTACTACAACTCATCAATGATTCTAATAAATTCCACATCATAGTCTACTTGTGAATCATCATTCACATCAAAGTATACCTTTCCTACTGTATTTTCTTAATGGGAAATGATTTTGTAAGCAATTCTACTTTCATAAAGACACTTTGATTTATTTATTACTCCTGAAACAATCTAAACATTTCCACGTAAAATTGTTAAAAAAATGCATAAGGCTAGAGAATCTTGCGATTCAAATTTACAAGTTTTGACAATATAAGATACTTACATAGTTCCTTGTTAGCATAAAGTAAACCAAATAAATATAAATGAAGGAGGAAAAAAAAGCCATACTTAGCTGGGCAACTTGATTTCACAACCAGTCCCTTGGTTATCAACGTTGTCATGCAGGACCATCCACTATACCATTCCTTCGCAGAACTCGCAAAGTGTCCAAGTTTTCCCTTTCCCTTCTCTGGCGTAAGAGCAAACCAGGTCTCAGAACATCACAATTAAACACAAATGACAAAGAAATTTACGGAACTAAATAATTAATCACAGCATACATAATTGGCACACGAGAAAGTCCACTTGCTTCAGCTGCATCAATTTACGCATAAATTCGTTCCCATTTTCAATTCCCCTGAAAAAATTATCATTAACTCCAACTTCCAAAAATTTGATAAAGCACATTCAATTAAAGCTGTGAGTGAGTGCTTACTTAGTTAAATAACATTTCAGTTTACCTGTAAAGTGCGATCAATAATGCATATGCCACAGAATTCTTTTGTGGAAGATAGCGCCTGCTTCCTTTGTTTCTCTTACCTAAAACACATGCATTTTTGACAGCAAAACCAATCAATTTAACATTAAATCAATTACAGAGAATGTAAAACCAATGAATTATTAAAAGTACCCTTTTTGTTAAGTCTTCTGGTTCAGAACTGCTTGAACCGGTCTCAAAAAACCCTTGCATAAGCCGCAGAATCCACTTCCCCACACCCCTGCACCAACATATGAATGGTGCACGTCATTCCAATAAAATAAATCATGAAATTGCAAACCCCTAAACAGCTTCCAAAATAATCAAGACATTTTTTATTCTTCTAGACAAGTAATAATAACTCGATTTCATTTTTTTAGTTTCCCATGTGAAGACCTCTTCCTGAAAATGATATGAATTAGATTCAATTTTCTCATTCCATTCTTATTATTTCAGCTCCCTACAAGGTAAGAACAAGGAGGGAGACAGAAATGCAAGGATGTACGGGCTATAGCTCATTCGAAATTTTTGTAAATGCAAATGACATTAGCCGTCTTGCAAACAATGCAAATGTTTCTATTTTTTAAAGGTCCCTTAATTTCTTGCTCTTCCCCCCCTCCTCTCATCCATTCTTCCTCCTTTTTCATTCATTTCTCCAATGTGTTTCACTTCTATTTTTAAGTAATAGGGTTCTTGGAGTGGCAGACATTGGAGTAAGCCTTAGAAAGAGTCATTTCGCTGTTCTCGGAGATGCCTTTGGGATTTTGCTCCGCCATTTCCTGCCACTTGCGTAGCATGTACGCTGCGAGCTCTTCGTTCTCCGGGCACTTGCTCACCATGCGCTTCTGCTGCTCCATTGAATTGGGATCTTGGGGTTTCCGGAGAGAAGGGTGGGCGTTGTGGGAGGAAGGAGGACTGAGGAGGGAGCTTGAGATTGAAATTGTGGCATTCTTGTGAAAAGACCGATGTGTCCTCTTTACCAAATGGCGTGGCGCGATGTAACTTAATTTTTTTGGTTTCAAAATTGGGTTAAATCACAATTTCTCCTCTTTTTGACCCAATTTTTATGGGAAGGGAAAATGAAATTCAAGGCCGGTGGAAGGTTCCATTTTCACCGTTATTTTCGCATGTGTTAGGAACTATTTTTCATGTTTGGATTTACGAAATATACTTTCTCATTTATAACTCAATTTCCCATGAATCAAACACAACTGTAATCAGTGGCGGACCTATTAAGGCTCAAGGAGGTGCACCTAAGTAAATGTCTTTATCTTTTTACTTTCATTTATTTTTATATTACTCCATTTACTTAAGTTTACAATGTAAATAAGGAAGTAACCCCCATTTGGATTCAAATAAAAATACTAGAAAATCAAATTCCCACCAAATCAAAATATGAAAAATCGGTTTTAGTGCAAAATACGATTTAGGCTAAAAATGATGGCTCATTTAGTCAATATATACTTCATACTAAAATCCCATAAAAATCAAGTTTTCTTATTTGATGTGTAAGGAATAAAAGCCGCCAAAAATTATCTTGAGAAAATGATTATTTCAAAAAACCATTTTTCATACTTAGTCAATATTGCACTTCCGCTAAAAAATTTCTAGATCCGCTAGTGACCGTAATGTTTGGTTAAAAACGTGTCAATTTGATATACATTGTTGAATTTTTTTAAAAAAAAATTATTGAGCCATTCTCCAATTGATTGTTCTAGAGGAGAAAAATAATTTGGATTAATTTATACAAATATTGGTATATTGAAACTCCTAAAATAATTTTCTTTATTATTTCAAGGTTTTTTAAAATTAAAAAAAATTAGAAAAATGTGATATATTGCTTTCATAATTTAGGCATCAAGCTTGGCACTTGCAAGGGCCAATATAATACAAATAACCACATAAGATTAATACAAATATAGAAGTACTGTAACCACAAAAGGATTAGTCCAAATATGGAGGAATCCACCGGTATCAACAAGTGCACAATGTGTATCTCCACTCATAACCATACATGACCAAAGAATTTTCGAATAAAACCACAAGCCTAGAAAACTACACAGAGATCTTAGCGCACAAAACTATAACTGCAACTACAACCCTTAAATTGTCACAAATAAAATCTAAAATTAGATATTAAAACCACATAAGAAACTCAAAAAGAATTCAAGCACTTATCACAACTATAAAAAATATATATATATATATTAAAAAATGCAACACATAACAACAACAAAACGTAGATATGGGCTGCCCACTCTGCACCCGAATTTGAATCCCTCTTCCCGTAGTTTAGATTACTTTAAAGTAGAATATCACTTTAATAAATAAAAAAATATATTTTAGAAAAAACAAAAAGAATCCCAAATCACAGCCATCAGCACCAGGAACGCCATTTATCACCTCACCGCTCCCTCCTTGCTGCCTCCACTGCCACCTTGTTCCCATTATCATTACTACTAGTACTACGTACCATCAGTCTAGCCTGCCGTCGTAACCTTTTTATTTTTATTTTTATTTTGTGGTATCATATATATATTTATATATGTTGAGGCTTTCTATAGTAACCATGATGTCTAAGGACATCTTATTTCTAGATTATAAATATTTCTAGATTATAAACTAATTATTAGAATCGTTCAGATTTGACATTTTCTTTCTTGGATTATTCATGAAAAAAACAGTTGAATTCGAAATTTTTTAGTGATTTGATTGTCCACATTTTTGTTTTAATTTTTTAACAAATTTATCTTTTTTGTTGTTGCATATATTAAATGACCAAACAACTTCGAGTTTAGATGATTTTGTTTTCAAGTATAACTCTTGAAGAATAACTTAAAATTATCAATATATTTTTCAAATTTCTAATAGTTGGAATAACTACTAGAAATTGATAATCAAAGTGACATAAACATCATTAACTAGCTATATATAGCCAACTCAAATGGTATGGAAGGGATCAGTGGCGAAGTCAAGATTTCATGTGTGTGGGGGCCTCTTACAAATTATAAAGAATAAAAAATTCAAACTCACAATACATACGAGAAATAGTATATATATATATATCACATACGTCAAGAATTATATTGTTTACTGGTTGCAATCATAATTGTCCTCAACAAAGGGATAAACAAATACATTCTAAGCAAGAAAAATTGCAAGAGATAGATAAAGAGTAGCGATTTAGCAAATATCTTTAAAGCTTTTTCCCCCATTAAACTCAATAGGAAGAAAAAATCAAAATTTCACAAACTAAAAAATAAAACCTTAGGTCCCTTCATGCATTCATATCATACATGAAAAAATGTTTCATTTAAAAATATTGACTAAGTATGAAAAATGGTTTTACAGAATAATCATTTTCTCAAGATAATTTTTGGTCGCTTTTATTCCTTAGACATCAAATAAGAAAACTTGATTTTATGGGATTTTAGTATGAAGTATATATTGACTTAATGAGCTATCATTTTTAGCATAAATCATATTTTGCACTAAAACCGATTTTTTTTTTTCATATTTTGATTTGATGGGAATTTGATTTTCTAGTATTTTTATTTGAATCCAAATAAGGGGTACTTCCTTATTTATATTGTAAACTGTTGGGGTCTTTTTCCGTCGGAAGGCTCGTTCGGGCTTGTTGATTCTCGGACCGTCATAGAGTGATGAATCAAGCATTCGTTGCCTCTTTTTCTGAGTTAGAGAGGACTAGGCCCAGCGTGATATTGTCGGCTTTGGGCCCCCCTCTCTGGCCCTCACGGTTTTGTTTCTGGGAACTCACGAGCAACTTTCCAGTGGGTCACCCATCCTGGGATTACTCTAGCCCCAACTCGCTTAACTTCGAAGTTCCCATGACTCCGAAGCCAGTGAGCTCCCAAAAAGCCTCGTGCTAGGAAGAGAATTGCCCACACATTTAAAGCACTTCACCTTTCCCTCCCCGAGGGATGTGGGATTGCTCACCGTTCTTGTTTCCCAAGACATGGGTCTTACAATCCACCCCCCTTGGGGCCCAGCGTCCTCGCTGGCACACTTCCGGTCAGGGTCCAGCTCTGATACCATTTTGTCACGACCCGACTCCCCTATAATGATATTGTCTGCTCTGGGCCCCCCCTTTCTAGCCCTCACGGTTTTGTTTATGGGAACTCACGAGCAATTTCCCAGTGGGTCACCCATCCTGGGATTACTCTAGCCCCAACTCGCTTAACTTCGGAGTTTTCATGACTCCGAAGCCAGCGAGCTCTCAAAAGGCCTCGTGCTAGGAAGAGAAGTGCCCACACATTTAAAGCACTTCACCTTTCCCTCCTCGAGCGATGTGGGATTGCTCACCGTTCTTGTTTTCCCAAGACACGGGTCTTACACCCAGAGCATCCTGAGGGAGAAGCAAGTCTCAGGGGCGTACTCTGTTCTTCTTCAAGCGGCTGCGTGTTTGGTGTTGATGTTTTCAGCAGCTTGACGAAGAGTTGAATATGACTAGTTGATGTTTCTGGCAGCTTAACGAAGAGTTGAATATGACTTGCTGATGTTGATATGAGATTATATGAGCTTAGCATGAGAGTTTGGAGTGTGGGAGCTAAAGACCCACAAGTTTAGCAAATGAGAGTGCTTGTGCTTGGCTTAGTGTTTGCTATGCTTGAGTTTGGGTGTTGAGAATTTATTGTTGGTGGCTATAGCTATGGGGATTTAAGAGTTTCAAGAGAATGAGGATTGGAGGAAAAGCTTGAGGTTTGAAGACTATGGTGTTTATAGCTTGGAATGAAGGAAAAACTTAGAGTTATGCTTGGTGAGGCTTTATAGATAAGATGATGGATTTCAAGGGTGAGAAAGTAGGAGACATGGTTGTAATGGCTAAGAAATGGCTAGGATGGATGCTGGAATGCTTGCAGCAGCCAAGTGGAGGAAGGAAAGTGGTCTAATGGTTGCTAGGGTGCTTGAGCAACCAAGAGATGTTGGTCGATGACTGCTAGGATGCTTGCAGCAACCAAGGTCTAAAATATCGAAGGTATCAGAAATATCGAAAGTCCAAAAATATGGAAATATCGGGATATTATCGGTAACGGTAAAAATTGAATAAAAACCACGGAAATTGTAAGAAAAACTTGAAAATTTTTATTGAAACTTTGCAGGATGTTTATTTAGTCAATTATCTATTAGTTTATCACAAAAAATTAGAAGGAAATGCATTGCATGATGGATTTAACTGATTTAAGTTGATTATATAGCGAGCTGGTAAACACTGTAAGTGTAGAAAATATGTAGTAATTAATGAAAGAAGATTAAACACACCATAATCATTTATATATAATGAATTACTACAATATTTTACACTTTATACATTGCATGATAAGATGCATGAGTGACTTAGTACCACATAGAGTTCCTATGAGGTTCAAAATTTTCACTATCTTCATCATCTCTATGTGTAGAGTAAGTATATTTTGAAGAGTAGTCATCAAATGATAAATCCCCAAAATAGTTTTGCATGTAATTGTTAACATGCCACCCATATGGATCCGAGATTGGTATCAAGGATTCAAATAATATGCTATTCAAAGAAACACATACTCTAACAAGAGAAATAATACTTATGCAACTAAAGAAATGAATTGCAAATTATGACATAATACTTAGCATATTTTCATAAAACATAAATGATATGGTGGTTAAGGTGTTGAAAGAGTAAAATGGGAGGGGTTTGAATCCCTCTATGCGCAACAGGGGAGGCTTTTCAAAAAAATTCATGTATTTTTTGGGTTTCGTATAGGGATATTATTAGGATATTATCGATAATATCTCGATATATTGCCCAAATCATTCATAAAAATGTTGAAGTTATCTCCCCGATATTATCAGGATAATATCGGGATAATATCGATATATTGACTATAACACCATGGTTAGTTGCTAAAATATCGGCCTCCCAAAAATCAGATATTATCGGGTGTCGCCAATAATATCGATATTTAATACCTTGGCAGCAGCCAAAGAATGAAGGTTGATTTTGCCCAACAAATGAGGAAGGAAGATGAATTCTCATGGTTGCTGAGAAGCTTGCAGCAACCAATAGAGGTTGATTTTGCCCAACAAATGCCTCCCAATTTATAGAGGGTGGGGGTTTTCCTTTATTTCTAATAGGTAAATTTAACCATTGGAAATAGGGAAGTGCTGGAACAAGCCTATTTCCAATGGTTAAAAGGGAGCACTGGGGCATGCTATTTTCCAGCAAGTAAAACTATCTATTGGAAAATGACTATTTCCTATGGGTAAACGGGAGTGTTGGAATTGGCTTGTTTCCAGCGGGTAATAGGGAGCATTGGGACATTCTTATTTCCAGCGGGGTAGAGCTAGACATTTGGAAAATGACTATTTCCTAAGGGTAAAAGGAAGTGCTTGAAAAACATCTCATTTGCTCATCCACATTGGAGAACTCTAAGTAATTGGCTTGGACTTTGGTGCTCCCAAGTGGCTAGCCCAAAGTCTCCATTATCTAAGAGCTTCTGTGGGCCTTGTGGACCTCCGTAACCTTCCATACCACAATCCCTCATGCAAGCCCCGTAAACCACATGACTTGGGTTCATGTGAGCTTGATAGGTGATTAACATATGAAAAATGTATTATTGGCTTCGCATGGCATGAACAATACACTATTATTTATTTAATGAATTGATTCCCAAAATACAGCTTGGATTAATGCATGACCAACATTATATGTTATATTGGGCTTTAAACGTTTTTGGGCTTCCCGTGACTTTTTTGGGCCTCAACATAAACTTAAGTAAATGAAAGAAAAAGGACAAAGACATTTACTTAAATACTGAAAATGAAAATAAGGTAATCTGTACATCTGGAGTGCACCACCACCAGCTGAGCAAAGGAGCAATTTGAAGCACCTCGTTGTGCCTTAATAGGTTCGCCACAACACATGTGGGTACATATCAAAACATAAAGTATTTGAAATAATATACATCTAGAAATACATAACAGTATATTACTTTTAAAATATAAAAAAACTTGGCGTTTGGTAAACTTTTTGTTAAAGTGTTATTGGTGCTAATTCCCTCATAATCAGAAAATGATTGCCGCATAATCATTAAACCCAACGCCTCTTCGAAACTGATTCTTGCATAATCAGAAAATGAAAGCACCTCATTAGTTGCTTTTCCTTATAGCTTTCTCACGGAGCAATTTTTAACAATAAGTGATTTTCTCATAGTTTACCAAACGGACTGGGCTTCCCAAAATTTTAAAAAAATCACTTATCACCCCAAATAAGCAATGCCAAACGGGAACAATTAAATCAATATAGAATGTGGGTGAACAAAGAGAAGTGCAGGGTTTACATAGAAAAACTGTATATGTCAAGCCTTTTAGGCTAATTAAATCAATATAGAAAATTATTCCCACAATTTTATTTACCAATTTAAGAAAATGGGGATAGCATATCCTCTCCCAAACTTATCACCCACGTAGTTTGGTATTATAATTAGTTTGTAAACTGGAGAAAAAGTAATTAAAAAAAAAAATTCTTCCATAGAAAAGCTAAGAGATGAAAAATCTTTCATTATCAGATCATCAAGTATCTAGTTAAGTTCATTACAGAAGGATGATAATAAATTTTATTCAAGTAAACACATACTGGGCAAACAAATTTAAATACATTTATTCTTGAGTTCCTTATTAATTAATGCAGCACGGGTTCACTTTGTTTAAATAACCTGGATGCAAATATGTCCTCGAGAAGGGGAAACTGCAGTAAAACATATATAAGCACTAGCACACCTGCCCATCCAGTTACGATACTAGGGAAGACGTCCTTACGACCGTAAGCAATAAAAAAAGCCGAGCTAAATGTAAACATCATAGCTGTAATAGAAAAGAAGAGCAATGCGAGTCCCATTTTCAACAGCTGTGATAAGGCACTAAGAAAATCTCTTTCAGCATAGCGTGAGGTGAGGATGGCCGAGAACGTTAACGTTGCAGTTAAGGCCAACAAAAATGCTATAGCATCTGAAATGATGAAAATTCGAAACGGGGCCGTTTTAAATGGATGATCTCCCATAATAACAGTAACTTCTCCCGCAAATAACGCACTAGCGATGAGGGTTGAAATGATTGTACATGATTGTGCTGTCCCCTTCATCCATTCCCGTCCATCTTTTAACAATGGTTCATGTGCAGAAGTGAATAATTCTTGAGGTGTTTCGCCTTTTGAATTTTTCATCTGTATATAAGAAGGGTGAATAATCTTTTTCACCTCCTGCATATGCCAGATTGGTTGCTTAATTGCAATATTAACATGTATACAAAATACAATTTCAATTAGTTAACTAGATAAGTAAAATCAAGATCATGGTGAAACTTATAGAAACTTCTATGATAAATTAGTCAAGGATGCAATATCGTACGACTATGAGTATTAATTTTCTGCAGACAGTGAACAATTTTAAGGAGCCAAATAAAACTACTTAGCGCCATTTCTCTTTGTAGACAAATCACAGTCGGACAGGTGTACATAAACTTTTCTCTTTGCAATTTAATGAGCTACTTTGCATATGTCAGACTGTGATTTGTCCGCACGAAGTATGGCTCTTTATATGTAATAATTAAGCGAAGCAGTGTCCTAACTAAAATAGAAGAGAGAGAGAGAGAGAGAGAGAGAGAGAGAGAGAGAGAGAGAGAGAGAGTGTGCGTGTAGTTAGGTACCTCAAACCATAATAATTCACGTTGCATTTGAAAACCTGCTCCAGCTAGTCTGTTCAGCTGACTTACCGGAGCTAATCTTGCAGCTAAATGAAGTAAAGTGCTCCCATCTTCCTTGTCTTTAAAGGTCGTAGCCATCACATTCTTGACCATGCCTACCTCATATATTAAACTAAAGATAGTCTCATGACGATGCCAAACTGCTGCATGTATTATGGTCCATCCTTTGCTATTTATTTCCCATATCAGACCAGGACACTCGTGAATAAGCTGAGCTACAAACTTGCAATTTCCTATTTCCATTGCGTCAAACAATAGATGCGAAGGACTTGTTAGTACATCAATTACCTTTGCCTTTCCATGTCGTGCAACTTCATGCCAGAGTTGTTTGACTAAAGCTTGTTCTGGATTTTTATCTGTAGTAGTAATGATCGTGAAAGAAAGTCAGTGCTTAATTCCGTGATGAACTTTTTTTAATGGTGGCACTAATTTGCGCGCGTGCACACACACACACACACATATTTATATATATAAAGAGAGAGAGAGAGGGAGCTTTAGTTGAGAGATCCCCAAATAAATACCATTTAGGGTCTCCCAAATTTTTTTTTTCAAGAATCCAAACCGTCTATTTTTCAAGTCTTCATTCATAGATCATCCTTGCAAAAAATGACGCACATTGAAAATCATGGCACGTAGTTGGGACTAACAAAATAGACGAACGAGGTGCTTCAAGAAAACACTATAATAACAACTATCAAATTGAGTGGCCAAATGGTTTCGGATTCAAGTGAATTTTTGTAGAGGATGATCTTTGAAAATATCCAAAAACTAGATGGTTTGGATCATTGAAACAGAATGCATGATATATATACACAGTCTTTTTCCATTGAGGGATCCCTCTAGTAATTTTAAATTTGATTTGAGAGGCACCCTACGAAATATTTTTCAAGAATCCAAACCGTCTATTTTTCAAGTCTTCATTCATAGATCATCATTGCAAAAAATTTAGACAAATTTAAAATTATTAAGGCATCTAATTGAGACCAACAAAATTAATGAACAAGATAAACTCACATCCTTTGAAGTAGGCACGTATTCTTTTGAAGTAGGCACGTATTCCTGGACTTCCCCGTGGATATGAAGGCTTTTGGGCCAATAAATGCAAGGCTGTCTTTCTATTACGATTACGTTTTAAAGCAAAATCCGGATGATCTTGTAGCAATTTTGAGGCTAAATCTGCAAGCACTCATATGCGCATGCCACATTACTTAGAGATATTTTGATGCATATATTTTTAACTGACAATGAATATTATTCAAAATTCTGCCTCATTTTAAATGTTTATAGTGATGGATAACTTTGTTGTGGGTGTTTGCTGTAAAAGTATTTTTCTAAAATATCCTCTAGTTTGTAAAAATAAAAGTTCTACCTCACTTCAAATGCATATCGATCAGTAATTCATTACCATCTTATATCCTTTTGTAGCCATGTACAATTTATTTATTATTTTATAAAAATTCACCATCACAAACGTTCTTCTAATAAAAATATTTATGAGCATACCCACTTCCTATAAAAAAAAAAACAGTCATAGACGAGCACCATTCTTTTTTCTTTTTCTTTTTTTTTTGGTTTTTTTTGGGGGGGCTAACTAGTAAACCTCAATCTTTATTCACCCACTTTTTCATCCACATCCTAATTTTTTATCCCTGAGCGCAAACTCCCTCCAACTGCATAGCATGTGTCAACATCTCCAGTGGTAATTAGCTCTACTAGTACTTCTACCTGATTCATTTCCTCTCTTACACCAATTTCCTTTTACTTTCTTATATTTTAAAATGATAAAATGTAGTGAGGGTCATGTTTTACATGATTTCTGAAGTTCATAGAATTTCTAAATGTATGTGGGCTCTATCTAGTCATTAAAAAAAAACATATGTGGTTTAGACAAATTGGGCAGGGCAGTATAACCGCCTCATTGCACTCGAACTTAATTCCTTTTTTCAGGGACGGACCTATTCCCAGGCTAACCTGGGCTATAGCCCAAGTGTCTTGATTTGTTCTAGCCTATAGTAATACTCCCAGCCCACCCAAGCAAACCCCACAAACCCTTAGCTAATGCATGCAGAGAAAAAACAAATTGAAGAAAGAGCCAATCATCTCTCCTGTTACACGCCCTTCAATGCTTAATTAAAACAAACCAAATTAATCTTCAATTATTAATCTTCTTTGATTGTCTTAATTTGTTGATGTTGGACTTTGGACTTTTTAGAGTTTATGAAGTATCAATTAGGGATTCACAATTTTTATTTAAAAAAATTCTATGTAATTTTTTTTTTTGGCTTGGCCAAACATTTGATTGTACAGGTTTTGTAATTAAAAATATACAAATGAAAGTACGTCAGCCCCTTATAGTCCCCTAAAATTCCAATATATTGTAATTATAATCATTCATGTTTTACGCCATAAACCCTTAATCCTAACAATTTCTACATTTTTGGAAAGAAAAAAATAGCTTGTACATTAGTAATTGTTTAATTCGTATGAGTTTATTCCTTTTGTTGGTTAGTGTGAGTTTTTGTTTTGGTTAATTAATATAGGTTTGTATTTTTTAAAAAATTGGAAATCTATACACGTCGATTCCATTGATTATGTTCCTCCCTTCATGGCTTGTACGTAAGGTAAATCTAGCCCACTCTAATTTGAAATCCTAGGTCCGTCCCTGCCTTTTTTTTCATACATTAAAATAGTTAGAATATTGCTTTGTCAAAAAATGAATAAAGAAAAAAGCCCTTTCTATCTAAAAAGAAAAAAAAAATTAGGAGACAACGTTAATGAAGAGTGAGAAAGGAACTATTTGCGAGGGTTGTAGGATGTGAAGGAAGCATATATATACAATTAATGAAGATGCTTAGGCCAGTTGGCCAAAGACAGTGAGCGTCTCTCTTTGCACTCAAGTTTGAATCACTTACTTCCTAAATTAGATTAATTTAAAGTAATTTTAGACTATCATTTGTATAAAATTGAATTAGAATAATACCATTCTAATTAAAAATCCACGCGAGGGACAGAAACCTTGGAACTTACCGTAGAGACCACCATCTATGCTTGTGAAAAATAGCCTGGCCAGATCTTCTTGTGAATCTCTATATGCGGGTTCAGAATATAGATAAGACGCCATCTTTTGATGTCCAAACAAAGCAGCAATATAGAGTGGCGTATGTCCTTCAAAACCCCGTTGTTTTGGCAGCCTGGATCCTTTCGCCTCATAATTTCAGCAATTTTAACGTATCCAACGGCAGCAGCTACACAAAAAGCAGTATTTCCTCTTTCGTCTACCAGTCTCAAGTCATTCATCCTACCCATCAACTTCTCCAACAAAGTGAACATGTCCTGCTCCGGCTGCAACATGCAGTGCAGTATACGATCCCTGTGCGATACTGGCAAGCACTATAGACGGCTCTTTGTCTATGATCTCTTTTGCCGCTTTCCAGTCATTTTCTAGTGCAGCTCTGTACAGGGGTACACATAAATCTGGATTTTCTGCTTCTTCTGTACATAACAAGTTCAAAACACCTTAAAAGTTATTGTTACCACCTACTGGTATCACTAGCCAAATGGTCACTGACAGTACATTTCAAATATTTTAGCTAGTTGTTTCAATGATATAGGCATTCTCCAATAAGTATTTAAGTTAAGGATTGGTTACATACTTCTAATTTCAGCCGTCGGATTGCATTTAAGAGACTACCAACGCTTTTAATGATGCAATCCAACGACCAATATTAGAAGTACGTAACCAATCCTTCATATAAAATACTTATTGGAGAAACCCCCATAATTACTATTTGTACCACATTTATTGACCGCTTTGCTTATTAATATATATGGGATCCATCTGTAGTATTAGAGAGGTAGTCAACAATGTAGTCATAACTATCATAAAAACAGCACCACTCGTTGTTCAAAAATATTATCCATTTGGATAAAAGTAGGAATTTTATATATATTAAAACAGCACAAATAACTCTTTTACATGAGTTCTAGGCTCATTGACCTTCACCAACAAAGTGAGAGCCACAAGTATATTTAGATCAAATGGTGATTAAAGTACTAAAATATATTGTGTATTGAATGTATTGAAGTCACTAGAACACTTTATTTTGAAAGCCTGTCGTTAAAAAGAAGTAAATAATAAATAACTAAAGATTAGTGGGTCATTTTAAAAAATTCCAGGGACTTATTATAATTCAAGAACCTTTTTCAGTAACCTTCTCTAGAAGAGGCTTACTTGTCTGGGACACTCGTAGGAAGCGAATGATACAAATCCCATTCTATAGTAGATTGGGTTGATCCGGTTGGATTACCATTTGCTTCCAACATTCGCTGGAGATAGAATCTCATATTCATTATAATATTGTTTTTCAATATTATTAAGCTACAAACTACTTCATTTTAAAAAGACAAAATGTGGAAATGACCCATTAATATAGTTAGTTTGGAGTAATTGCTCCTCTAGGAAAGATTTTAGGTCAAGTCCTAGCATTCGTGTGTTTGTGATAGTTTTAGTATATTATCATCCTTCTCAATAGAAAGGTCATAAAAATAAAACAACAAAAAGACAAAAATGTTAAATAATATCCTTATAATATGAAACAACGACAAAATAAGATTTCATGTCTAACCGAAATTCTCTATAAATAATGCTGAAATATAAAAAATAAAAAAATAAAAGCCTACTATAAGCTCATGAATGCATGTTAGGAGGCTAATTGATAATACTGTAAGTAATGAAGAACCATAACACCATCAAAACTTAATCTAACACATAAGTTTCATCAAAATACATCTTATTTATAATGAAAATCTATTTTTGTTATAGTTAGAGCATTCACAATAGGCTCCCTAAACCACCCTCCTTAGCTAAAAATTTAGGGATGAATTGAAAAACCCACCTCCAACCTCAACCATGCTCCTTACCCAGTTTCTAAAATAAGGAACCTCTATGAGCTCCTAAATCTGAAGGAATCCTGGTGAGTCCCTATAATTAAATGCTCCTATATTTTAATATTATTTAAGTTTTTATTTAATACTAATTATTTTGTATTGTTTTATAGAGAGCTCCTAAAATAGCTTTATAGTGTTTTTAGCTAAATTTTAACTAAAAAATAGAGAGCATGATTGTGGATGCTCTAAGAAGTCAATCCTGATATTTTTTAGTTAGATGATCAAGTTAAATGCCAAGAAATTTATGAAAAACGTCAGTTTTTTTGTGTGGAAAAGGCTTACTTTTTTTAGTTGAAGCAGATGCTTGTATAAAATAGAAGCACCATAAAATAGTACAAAGGATAACAAAACTATCTGAAACTCAAATGTTAGAGACAAAAACAATTGTGTAATCTTTAAAAAAGATGAAAAAAGCTTACTAGGTCTTGGGGGACACGGGGAAAGAGGCTGCAAAATGTCCATTGGGATAATATATTCGGTTGGTCCTGTTGCTGCAGATGGAATCCAAGATTCATTATTGGAAAAAACAATATTACTTAGAAAAAAATTGGAAAAAAACTACGTCATTTTAATAAAAACTTCAGTTTTTTTTTTTGTTTTGGGAAAAGACTTAATTTTTTTTTAGTTGGAGCAGATGCTTGTATAAAATAGAAGCACCATAAAATAGTACAAAGGATAACAAACAAGGGCGGACCCAATAATTTTTATAGGGGTAGGCTAAATATTTTTTTTTATAGGGGAGATATATTATAAGCCTTTTTTTTCACTTGAAAGAAAAATGTAAATAAATTTTTTTAAATCAAACATGGCCACATTACAAGTAAATATAACATAAAGAAGTACAAAATATAAATAAATACCAAATCAAACACATTGTCCAACTTCAAAAATCATATATGCTAATTAAGAATTCAAGTTGCAAAAATAAAATATATATCAACAGTCTCCAAAAGTTTTCAACCAAACCCTAAATCATAAAAACTTAACAACAACTATTAAAATTGGAAATTGAATATATATAATAATAATAAATAAAAAAAAGCTTACCAAGATTGAAGAACCCATGAAGATAGGTTGGTACAATTTTTTAGAGGAGGAGAGCTATTTCCCTTAGGCTCTTAAGGTTCAAATATGGCTTCTTGGGTGGCTAGAAGAAAATTTTATATGTTTGCTCTTTGTGGGTGTAGTCCAATATCAGTACGATTATAATAGCTCAAGTTGGTAGAGCCATAGCGTGAATTATGCTTTTGAATCAAATTTATATAGGTTCGGATTGATGTTATTATTTCCTATATGCTTCAAGAGTAGGCTAATATTTATTAGAGTAGAAATAAAGCTTATAAAATTTAACCATGTTCAATACTTTATAAATCTTTCCCTAGGCTGGAGTAAGCTTAGGTCCGCCCTTGATAACAAAACTATCCGAAATAGGGACGGACCCAGGATTTCAAACTTGACTAGGCTAAATAACTTACATATAAACATACTAAGTAGATAGAAACTCGACCGTATGATGTAATTTCATTGATAACAATAAATAATAATACATGAAAAATTATTTTATGTAAAAATATTGGCTAAGTATAAAAAATAGTTTTTCGCACTAATCATTTTCTCAAGATAATTTTTGGCGGCTTTTATTCCTTACACATCAAATAAGAAAACTTGATTTTATGGGATTTTAGTATGAAGTATATATTGACTTAATGAGCCATCATTTTTAGCCTAAATCTTATTTTGTACTAAAACCGATTTTCATATTTTGATTGGTGGGAATTTGATTTTTTAGTATTTTTATTTGAATCCAAATGGAGGGTACTTCCTTATTTACATTGTAAACTTAAGTAAATGGAGTAATATAAAAATAAATGAAAGTAAAAGGAGAAAGACATTTACTTAAATGCTGAAAATGGAAATAAGGTAGCGCCTTTAATATATCCGTCACTGACTGTGCTATAATTTTTTTTATCAGCTGGAAGAAAAAAGGCCACCTGGGCTGTAGCCCAGGTTAGCCATGCCTATGGTCCGCCCCTTTCCGAACCTCAAATGTTAGAGACAAAGACAATTGTGTAATCTTTAAAAAAGACGAAAAAAAAAGCTTACAAGGTCTTGGGGGACACGGGGGAAGAGGCTGCAAAATGTCCAGCGGGATAATATATTTGGTTGGTCCTGTTGCTGCAGATGGAATCCGAGATTCATATTGGAAAACAATATTACTTAGAAAAAAATTTGGAAAAACACTACGTCATTTTAATACAAACTTCAGTTTTTTTTTTTTTTTTTTTTGGGGGAAAAGGCTTACTTTTTTTTAGTTGAAGCAGATGCTTGTATAAAATAGAAGCACCGTAAAATAGTACAAAGGATAACAAAACTATCTGAAACTCAATGTTAGAGACAAAGACAACTGTGTAATCTTTAAAAAGAAGTAAAAAGCTTACGAGGTCTTCGGGACCGCGGGTAAAGAGGCGGCAAACTGTCCCATTGGACAATAAATTCGGTTGGTCCTGTTGCTGCAGATGGAATCCGAGATTCATTATTGGATAAACAATATTACTTAGAAAAAATATGGAAAAAAACTACGTCATTTTAATAAAAACTTCAGTTTTTTTTTTTTGGAAAAGGCTTACTTTTTTTTAATTGGAGCAAAACTATCTTAAACTCAAATGTTAGAGACAAAGACAATTGTGTAATCTTTAAAAAAGATGAAAAAAAGCTTACGAGGTCTTCGGGGACGCGGGGAAGGAGGCGGCAAACTGTCCCATTGGATAATAAATTCGGTTGGTCCTGTTGCTGCAGATGGAATCCGAGATTCATTATTGGAAAAACAATATTACTTAGAAAAAATTTGGAAAAAAACAACGTCATTTTAATAATATGTTAAATGATATTATATTAAAAAAAACCAAATGGAAATAAGATTTGATGTGCAACTAAAATCTTTTGAAACCTCAACTTCCTTCACTTTATAGATAAGAATAAAATATACAAAAAAAATAAAAATAAAAACCTAGCGACAAGCGCATGTTACAGGGTCATCATTTGGCCCACAGGCTCACAGGCTGATGGGCGCCTACCCAACCCATCGAAGAAAAGCTGGCCCGGCTCGTTGTGGGCTATGAATCGGCCTCACCCGTTCTTTAGGCTAAGATGTCTAAAGCCTAGCTCAGCCATAAGCCCAACTTGTTTGAGCCCAAAAAAGCCCAACCCAGCCTACCCATTAAAGCCCGACCCGCCAAGCCCATTTACCATAACACTTAAGTGTAATATAAAAAATATGCTTAATTGCTACAGTGCACCATGAAACATTGGTCAAATCTCACTTTACCCCCTTAAGTTAAAGTAACCCACTTTTCCGCCTTGACAAGGTTGATATTCCACATTGCCCCTTACTGTCAACTCCATCCAAAAGTCTGTTAAGTTTGATGACATGGCAGGGGTTGTTTCATAATTTATGCACCAAGGTCATTTACTCACCAATTTGAGTGGGTGATGTGTGCAAAATGGAGCCCACCTTCAGCATGGATTAAAAATTGAGGGACCATTTAAAGTGAAAAGCCTTGTTTTAACTTGCATTAGAAAGAAATCTAATCATTATGAGGAGAAATTATAGAATGATACTGTTGATTGAAAAAATGATTCCAATGAATGCTTGTTTCACTTATTTTATCGTTTATTTTAAAGTATTTTTGTTATTTGTCCCCTGTGCATCTTAAACATCTTTAAAAAAATGCGAGGCACATGCATGTACAAGCCTGATAATGCTCTGAGTCTGACCTGCATCTGCTGGTGGAATCGTAACCATTATGGCGAGTTGAATTGGGGATCTCTTTGTGCCATTGCTCTGCAAACAAGCGATGAATAAGATTAGTTACTTTGTATTTTCCAAGTGTACAATGTAACTAATGTTGATAAATGTAAAAGCAGAAAAGAGAAAAGTGGGCATGCATGTCGTCAGGACTCAGGAAAGAGTAGATATACAAATGAAGGAGATTATTTAGCTTTGCTTTGCCTTCAGGGCCTCAGGCTAGCTCTTAAGCTCAAAGATCAATCTCCGATTGTTATTTCAATCCTACATGTCCAAAATTTTGCCACGTAATTCAGATGTCAGCTTGATCATCATTTTTGTCCCAAAGAGAAAAAGGAAAAAAATAACAAACAGAAATTATGCAGCACAAATTCTATACTAAAAAAGGAAAAAGAAATTTGCTTTGTGTGGAGATGGGGTACCTGGCAGGCACTCGTCAAACCCGGCCTCGACTACGCGGCATGCAAAGTGTCGAAAAGATTTGGGGAACTTTTTCCAAAAGGAGGACAGGACAGGAGAAGACATTGTACGAGGAAAGGAAACAAGCCTGACGTGACAATATATAACAACGTCCCCTCCAAAGGAAAATTAGGGTTAGACAGAGTGAAATTTATTTAGGTATTAAGACATGTGCTATTTGGGTGGGGTGTTTCCTACCGAATAAGAAGGGTTTTGGTATGAGGCCAAAGAGCCCCGAAAAGGACAATACGCCTGGCATTTAAAACCTAACCCCAAATCATAGTTTCTCAATTATTATTATATATATATATATATATATATATATATATATATATATATAATCTCTCTCTCCTCTCCCCCCGCATCTTCTCCCCATTCTCTCCCTCTGTTTCCCTTGTTACAAAATTTTCATTTTCGTTTCTTACACAACTCTATTTCTCTGGATCGAAGCGCTTCCAATTTCTTTCGGTTTCTGTTTTCCCTTTGTTTTAAATATTGTATAACTAAATAAATATTATAAAATCAAGTTTGTGTGTAGTGGTTTGTGAGTGTGGTTTCCTCCTTTGTGGGACAAGGTTCAAGTCCATTCAATGACACAATTTTTTTTTTTAAAGGTGAATAAAGAGTAACAAAGTTGGTCCCCGGAAAAAGGTGGCAGGCCGGCGACAGGTGGCCGGCAACAAGATTCTGACGAGGTTCCGGCGGCGGGGTTCCGACGGCGGTGGCCGGCACACGAGATTCGGTGGTGGTGTGGTGATTGGGTAGATATTTTGTAAATTGAAATAAAATATTGAAATTTGAAAATAATGGCATAATGGCATATGTTGTAATTTTAAAGTTCTTTAATTATATTTTGGTAAAAGCGGTGGTACTATTTTGACTTTTGGCTTTATCCTAATTAGCTGAAATTGAATTCCTATTTACCTAAAAATAAACTATGTGTGTGAAAACTAAAGCTCCCTTAAGGTTAATTTTTGGCTTTAGTGAACCAAAAAAACCTAAGAAGAAATAAATCTTTAGTTAGTCTATCATTTGTATATAACAGGGCAAAACAATAATTTACTTATCATTTTCCAGAAAGTTTTTGTCGAAACACAAACGTTATTAACTACAAAGAAGAACATGTATATAAATACCTTATTTAATTAATGTCTGACTAATAATTTATAGAACAGGTGGACCAGAACGTTGTCATTAACACAAACGTTATTAACCAAAATCATTTCTGACGGTGTTTGACAAAAAAGTTTAGAGTGCTTCTAGGGCATAGAAGCGCTTTCTGAAGAAGCACTTGGATATATTAAAGAAAATTTCAAATCTTTATAATAAAGCGTCTTTAGTAGAAACACTTATGAGCTGAAGTGCTTCCTAAAAATCAATCTCAAACGAGCCTGAGAGTCTCATGAGAGGTCAATAGAAAATATATATCATATTCGAGCCACGAGGTTGGTCCTAAGGATTACTTGGGCTTGTTATGAAATTTTGTTAAACGAAAACTAAAGGAGGTTGTTGGTTCAATTTTTTTATTTCTTCAAATATTTTTAATAAAATTTTAATACAAACGATATTAAGAAGGCGAGATTCAAACACAAAACTTCATGTATAGAAATAACTGCTTTTAATCATTTGAGTATAAGCCCCTTAATTTTCCTTTTGAGCTACTATGCATTATTGATCTATTACATACCATCAGTTATCATTGCGCACATCTCTTTACCACACATGCAAAATAGTTAGGGCCAGTTTGGCATTGCTGTGCTGTGAAAATAATCGCTGTCATATTTACTGTGAGAGAAATCTGCTGTGAGAGAACACAGTTTGGTGTTTGGTAAACTTTTTGTTAGAAGTGTTGTTGGTATGGATTCCCGTATAATAAAAAATAATTGCTGCATAATCATTAAATCCAATGCCTCTTTGAAACTGATTCTTGTCTAATCAGAAAATGAAAAGCACCTTATTAGCTACTTTCCCAAATAGCTTCTCTCTCACAACAATTTTTAACAATAAGTGATTTTCTCATAGTTTACCAAACGGGTTGGCTTCCCAAATTTTTTTAAAAAATCACTTATTACCCCAAATAAGCAATACCAAACGGGCACTTAACCTCCACTTGATGATATGTTAAGGTTAATCTTTGGCTTTAGTGAACCAAAGAAAACTAAGAGCATCTCCAAGGAAGATGTCAAATGCAAAATGTAAATTTGTATTTGATGGCTAATGTGGCAATTTGACAATTTGGAAAAAATTTAATTCCATCCGAAATGTCAAATATCATATTATTTTATTATATTTTTAAAAGTAAATGAGGGCTATGATGCATAAAGTTTTAAAAGAGAGTAAATGATAGTGGTGTCCATGACTAAAAAATATTAAAATAATATTTGACATCAAGCTGTTGATATGTTATTTTCAACATATCTCTTCTGCCTTTAAATCTATATAGGATTGACTACTCGGTTGGAACAACTTTAATTTCAATTTTTGTCATCTTCATGTCCATGTGGCAATTTGAACATCGGTTGGAGATGCTCTCTAGAAGAATTATCTTCTTTAGTTAGTCTATTATTCATTTTATATAACAAAACGATTAGCTTGCCATTGGGTCTTAGTCCTCAACATTTTTGGTTTTAGATTTAGGTCATTGACATTTATTATTGTTTTGTTTGTCGATTTTTACCCTTTAAGGTAAAATAAGGAAAACACATTGAAAATCGAAATGTAATGCATTATTCCTGGTTATTGAATTCCAAATTTGAATTTGAATTTTTTTCCTTGATAATATCCTAATATATAGATAAAATACAATTTAATCAATAAAAAGTAAAGACTCAATATTATACCAATCGATCAGACAAGCACCCTACATTAACTTATGTACCTAACATACAGGGAAATGATGTTAATACATACAAGTATGTATGTACCTGCCTTACAGGTAAGTGTTTTTTTCTGAGTTTTTCTTAAGCAGTTTTTCTGGAGCTTCATATTTATATACATACGTACATGTCTTCCATGTAATAGTGTTTTTTTTTTTTTCCAAAGAAATTTTGTATGGATTTTTATCTCAGTTGAGTTAAAGATCCCTACCAAGATATTATATGAGTTTCAATTAGCAGGGCTAGAGGGTATAACTACCTAGACTAGAGGTAATTATGGATTTAATTACCTCGACCAGAGGTAATTTATGGGTTTAATTACTTGCATACTGCATACGAGGTGTACGCATAGGTACCTTACCTATTGTTAAGGTATGAAGTTTCTATGAACTCTTATTACAAATTTTGATGTTGGTATACCTTGGGAAAATTTCAGAATTCAATAAATAGATTTGCAATTAAATTCAAATCAAATATGATAATTAATATCCTACAAATCAATAACTTACCAGTTTTACGAATTCATAATTTACCTTATTTATATTTTAGGTGCATTAAATGGAACAAAAATAAAAAATAAAAAAAAGTAAATATCAAGAAATTGAAAAAGGCATGTAATCTTATGTGGCGCAAAAGTCAAAGGACTTAGATCAACAATAATTTCTGCGTGGATTGCACCCAAAATATCTCCTCATAATTGGACTTATTGCCAAAATTTTCTATTATTTTTATACATGAAGTTTTGTGTTTGAATCTCGCCTTTTAAATATTGTTTGTAACTCAAATGATTAAAAGTAGTTATTTCTATATAACAAAGCTAGCATCCAGATCCAGGCCAGGGTGGAGCTCATCGAAACTCATTTGTCTGACCTTTGGCAATGTTATTTTTATTTATCCAGACTGTCTGAGTTATTCCATGCCGAAGCTGTCAATTAATTAATATTTTTATTTTTATTTTTATTAAAACAGGTTGGAAGTCGTCCCTTCCATGTTTTGTAAATTTCCCAATTGATAAAACAAAGAACCTGATGGTGCAACTAACGCAAGAGAGAGGAGAGAACATGAACTCCACCCTGGCCTGGATCTGGATGCTAGCTTTGTTGTTTAATAATCAGAAAGTTCTTCACGGGTAACGGCCAAACCAATTCAAAATTATATGAAAACAAAATGAGAGATCAGTGTGAAACTATCGACTTTTTATATTACTTAATTTATTTTCCGTTGATTTTTTTAAGGCCTAGTACATCCAAATGGAGAGCTGGCAAACTTGAAGAGGTACACATGCAAGATCTTTATTTAAACCACTTAAATGTGGTCTGCTAATGGACATGGAGTTCTAATACGACTGGTCATGTAGTACTTGGAGTTGTATTTCTCAGTTTAAATCCAAGACTAATAAGGGTTCCTAATGTCATGCGGAGTTTCTATGTCTTTATATTTGTACTAAATACAATAGACAAATTACATGCAGGAATATACGAGTTAGCCTAAATACCATAGGTAATTCATGAAAAAGGAAAACTAATCAACATCATCAATAGGATTAATTAAGGATAGGTAATAAGAGACTCTAAATTGGATTATTAGTGGCGGATTCGGTGTACTAGTGCTTTTATAAATTGGTTTTCATCCCCTTGAATTCTTGTGTGCTTTATTTGTTTTTCTTTTAATTCTTGCAATTTAAGTTTTATTTTATCAATCACTCAATCAATTCGTTTGTTTAATTAAGTTTCGTGCAATTTAATAATTAAGTTGCTTGATCAATCCTTGTGGTTCGAACTCGTACTTGCATATCACTATATGTTGTTGATTCGTGCGCTTGCAAGTAATTTAATTTGTTGATTTAGAATATGTTTTTTAGGTTTTCGAAAATCTACATCATTAAGTCTATTATCTTTTCATAGTTCAATTATATTTTTCTCATTACTAATAATTGACTTAGCATTCTTTATTTTAAAGAAACTGATATTGAGCAATTCATTTTTCTGAACAACCATTGATAAAAGATAACATTCGAAAATTAAATTGATTTTAATTTCTTCATCTTCTAGTTAAAGTTTCTTCTATGAAAATTATAATTGAGTTATAATTTTGATTTAAAGAGCATGAAACATGTTTTGCTTAATGCTTTAGTATTTCCATCATTGATATTTCGATTTCAAACTCACTTTTCTTTTAGTACGTTTAGTTGCTTCTTTGTGTTCAGAACTTTTTATATGTGCTTCTCGGGGATACGATACTTGGCTCTCAACCCCCTCATTGGCGTCTTCTATCAATAGTGAAAGATACTAACTAAGGGACTATTGTGAAGCTTCAGATTCTTCAAGTGTGACACATCTATCGTGAAGCTAATATGATCGTTGGCGATCTGGCTACAATTAGGTCAAGCTAAAGCTTGAGATTTACGGGCCATGTGCCAAAAGAATAATTTGGTCTCCTAAATAAAGTCTTCAACGAAAATTATAAAAAAGAATCAAACTATATTTATTAATTTCTATACACTCACATCAATTAATATATTTATTATGGGCCCTCTTAAATGACAGCTTTCCTTATTTTGCACTGAAAGAAAAAATGCAAGTTGGTATTATCAATATTATCTATATTAATATAATAAACCAAACGCCATTATCACTATTAATGTTAGTAAATTAATATACCATTATTAGGCTTCAACTTTATATTAATGTAAGTTGGTATTTAAGAGGGTCATCGCTCACTGTGCTCATGCCAAACGCCACCTTAGAGCATCTCCAAGAGTAGTAGCAAATTAATTCTTTAATTAAAGTTTGTTGACCTATGTGGCAATTTGAAAATGTTTATTTGTTACTTGCTTAATTTTTGCTCCAACAAACTCTTTCAATTCAATTAATGCAATATCATGGAACAAGAATGAAAAATATGAAAATATGTGAAAAATGTATTTATTATATGAAAATAAAAAAGGGAGCTTCACTAATATACTCAAAGGTAGGAGCTGAAATTAATAAAAAAAACCCACATGAAATGCACTTTAGAAACACACCCAAAATCCATTTACTATCATAAAAATGAGTGTTAAAGTTCCTATAAATTACATTACTGCCATTGATAAACTTAAAACAAGCCCAACACGAAAAACTCAAAAAAAACCCAAATAAGCCCAACAAGCCCGAAGTACATTGTTAATACCAATATCATAGAAGTACATTGTTAAGACCATTTCATACAAAAAAATTTAAAAAACATCCAAAAAAGCCCGCCGAAGTACATTATCATAGAAGTACATTGTTAATACCATGTCATAGAAGTACATTGTTAATACTGTTCATACAAAAAATTTTAAAAACACATCCAAAAAAGCCCGAAGTACCTTGTTAATACAATATCATAGAAGTACATTGTTAATACCATTTCATACAAAAAAATTTTAAAAAAATCTAAAAAAGGCCAACAAGACTTCCGATATCCTTTGCAGAAACCACCTCCAATTGTCCATAGTTTCACCAGAAATATCACAAAGGCAAAAGAAATACATCTACAAGAAAAAGTACACTGTTAATACTCTGTCATAGAACTATCTTCCTAGTAAAAATCACATTATACATATCATAAACTTCAAGAGCACAACTATATATAGAGCAAAATATAGAGCATGCTTTGTTACTGAAAATCCGTTAATACTATGTCATAAAAATACACTGTTAATACTATGTTATAGAAATCAACTCAATTGTAGGGTATGAACAGTATAACAATGGAAGTTAAAAACTACATCATCTCATTTGCATAATAGGTACGATAAAAAATGTACAACTCCATACCACTCAAACTTAATACTCAACAATGATAAAAATACAGAGAATGACTCCATCTCAACAATAGTTGCAGGTCCTGACATTCAGAATGATGAAGCAACCTTGGAAGCTAAAGAGTGTGTTGAGGACAAGCTACAAAAGACATCTATGACAGATGATCATGAAGAAAAAGCTGGACTTGAAATAGGGAAGAAGGCAAATGAGGCCCCCGTAAAGAGTTACAGAGTTACAGATAGTAACAAGGGAATTGCCTCAGAAGCATCAAAATGAAAGATAATAAGTTATGTTGATCAGCACTCCCAAATTGTCAATCCCTCCATCTATTTCCAATTAGACATATAAATTGTCTAATTTTCTTCAGCTAAATTAAGCAAGTCCTTAATGAACTCAGAGAGATAAAAGCATTCCCAAAATTGCTCAGTACATATATTCATACATACATGGATTAAAGGTAACTTGGTCACGCTCAACCCAAAATTACTCAGTATATATATTCATATATAGATATGATTGGTGAATTGTTGAATTAAAGGTAGACTTAGCTTAAATTACTACATTCCCTAAAAAATTTAGCAGCAATTCACAATTTGCAACCGAAATTTACCAACATAACAAGATGATAATGCAAAGCAGGAGAAGCAACATGCAATCAAATAAACAAATTCGTTCAGCTCACAAAAATGGAAATTCGAAAATAAAATTATAAAATTCAAACCACATGCATGCATTAATTCCACTGAGAAGCTACATCATCATCTAAACACAAAGACAGAATTAAGCACATCAAACATGAGAGAGAGAAATAAAAATTAGAGATGTGGTCAACAATGTAGTCAATAAATGTGGTAAATTAGCGTCACTCAAGAGATTAATTAACGAAGTCAAAAACGGATCAAGCTCTCAAATCTTATACAGGATTCCAGTCACGACAATCTTTCCAGTTGGGCTCTGATGAACCACATGCACCTCTAAATCAAAGCTCTTGTCATGGACAGTGTGTGCAGAAGGTGAATGCCAGTGGCATTGTTTGAGTTGATACTGAGTTCCATTTATCCGTATAATCCCGCATCAGCTTCCCACTTCAACCGCAGCCACAAATTGTTTAAACATACAATAATTAATATTTGGTAAAAGTACTTTTTCCTTATGGACCAAGGAAAATTAAACTTCAGCAAACCCAATTTAAGTGCATCGATCGGACACTACTTCAACTCTTTCATCTAATAGATTGATCGGAGATTGCATCGATCCCTTGTTACACAGGCTCCATTCTTGGCGAATCTCCCTCCATCTAGCTGGCCCCTTCTCACTGTCATCTTCATAATTAAACTCCCTCTCATCTCTGTACCGTCAATAATATTAACAAAGATGAGAAGCAATGGATTAATACCAAAATTCCATAGCAACACTACCAGTGGCGAACCATAAGTTTAGCTAGGTCTCAGCCAACTTACTACCACAATTGTATGCCATGTATGTATATATATTAAGTAGTAAACACAATAGTACCTGTAACCTGAGCCGATAAAAGAATCGAAATTCTGGTTCGAGATCAAACCGCAGATAGCCATTTTGCTCTGTACCTTCTGATTGAAGCTAAAGCTCAAACAATCAACTATTTCAGCTCAACAAGCTCTCACACCATTTCAGAATTCAAAGTCCAGCAACCAAAGAGCTGAATACCAGGCAGGGAGTGAAACGACAACGTTTTCACGCTCTCAAAAGCTAAAATTGATCCCAAATAACTATACTATCAGCAAGAGCATGAGGAGAGGATCGAAATCCATAACTGGATCGGCAACAACGATCGCCGGAACCGCTGAAAAAGCTGTCGGAAACTCAAAACCCTCGAAGGTTCCTGGAACCCTCGACGGTGAAGGGAGGCTGGGCTCGCCGGGGCTGGGCTCAAACGTGCCTCCTGGTCATTTTTCGACCAGTCACGCCAAAACTGGTCGACCTGGTTTGTGCGAAGGCAAAGAGACAAGAGAGAGAGAGAAGAGAGAGAGAGAGACGAGAGTGGCCATAATTTTTCGAAAAACTAATTTAATGCTAAAAGGATAATAAAGGTATTTTATTTAACTAATTAAAATAAAAAAATATAACAACTGTGAGTTTTGGGTGTTTTTTGGGTATGTTTATATACATTGAATGGTATAGGGTTTCTTTATATAACTATGTCTAGAAATGGGTATTTAACTAATTCCTAAATAAAAAATGCATGGTTTTAACATTTTCAAGGTAAGTTTTGTTTTTCCAAAGTAAAATTAAATGTTTTAATAGCCAAAGTCAACTTACCAGTCTGAAGAGAGAGAAAGAGGTTTGCAGCTTTAATGACTGAGGTTGAAAAGGCTGTTGGAGAGAGTTTTTCTGATGTTGTTGAATATGCTGTTGGAGATGCTCTCATACTTGTATTTGGTTTACAAACTTCCTTCATTCAGTTTTCTGGAAACTCGTGTACAATAGCCGGAATTTAGGGATCCTTATAGAACCTCGTTGTAATTTTATTTCTTGTTTTAAAAACAAAACAAAAAACAAAAGAGCATTCCTTATAGTCATTGATATAAATAACAATAACATAAAATAAGGGTTAGTTACACTTTAGTACCATGTGGTTACACCCATAAGACTTGTTTAGTCCATATCTTCTCAATTTTTACAATAACATACCTCATTCTTTTAAATTTGTTACAATATGGTTTCACCGTTAGTTGCCTACGTGGCACAATGAGTTCCCTTATCTAAAAAAAATTAAATTGATTAAATAGTGAATAAAATATTAAAACCAAAAAAAAAAAATTTAAACTTTCTCTCTCTCTCTCTCCTTCTATCCCGCAACCACCCAGGCGCGCCCCTCCCTCTCCGGTTTCTCTTCTCTCATTCCCCAATGACCCACCACCTCCAACCCCAACCCAGCAACCACCTAGACCCTTCCACTTCCCCCCCTCCCGCCCCTCCACCAATTTCTTCTCCCTCTACCCCGACCCCAAATCCAGTCCCCACCACCAAGCACAGCTTGCCAACCACTTTCTCTCCATTCTCTCTCTCTCTCTCCTCTCTCTCTCTCTCTCTCTCTCTCTCTCTCTCTCTCTCCCCCTACACTGATACACACAACAAAACCAATAACAACAACAACATTGCTCAAGCCCTAACCCAAACAACCCCAAGCAACATATAGCTTGTCCCCGCACTCTCTCTCTCTCTCTTGCCTGTTATTGGATCTCATTCGCAACCTGAAACCCACACACTTCCACACTCGTTTCTTGTCCAATCCCATCAAATTCCACCCCACTCTCTCTGAACTCAACAAAAAATGGGCCAATTTTCCAACCCATCATCAAAACGCCACCGTTCGGCCGCACCCGGGGCAGATTCGAACGACATCGGCAAAATTTACTAGGCATTTTCATTACCAAATGGGAATGCCCAGTAAACGATGAGCAAAGCCCGAGGGGAAGAAGACGAAGACACCGAGTACATCTACGACTCTCTCGGCGAGCTGAGGGGAAGAAGAAATCGAGGAGGAGGGGGGGAGGGTATGGGCAGTTGGTGGGTTAGGGTTCTGGGTTCATTAAGGGTTAGAGGGTGATGATCATGGGGAATAAGGGAAAAGAAAATCGGAGAAGGGGGGTTGGATGGTTGCGAGAGAGAGAGAGAGAGAGAGAGAGAGAGAGAGAGAGTTTATTTATTCTTTTTTTATTTTTAATATTTTAATATGGGACCCATAATGCCACGTAGGCAACTAATGGAGAGATCTGACGAAAACCCTAATGGTGGAAGCACATTGTAACAAATTTAAAAGACCGAGGTATGTTATTGTAAAAATTGAGACAGTAGAGACTAATATGTCTTAAGGGTGTAACCACAGGGTATTAAACTGTAATAACCCTAAAATAAAAAATAATAATAGTAATTAAAATGCATTTGTTGCGTAGGACCTGCTTGGGTTACATGGGCTGCGACCACAACCATACATTTAACTTACTCCGGTTGGACTTCAAGCTTTAGAACCCCAACATTGGGCTAAGTTTGTTTGAAGTACAAGCGAGAGTTTAAACTACGAGAGGGAATGAGGTTTCACTCACACACACATACACACACACTATCAAAGTGCCATGAAGATTCGAACTTGAGACCTCTAATATGCAAGTCAATACTATTTTTATTGGGCTAGACCCCATTTGCAAAACAAGTCTATATTTGTTTGCGGCTTGAGGTTGTAAATATTGGATCCCGGTGGTGGTTGAGCTTGATTTAGAGCCTCCATTGCACTTGCTTATGCATTGGGGTAACCACATTCTCCTTTTCCCAATAAACATTTTATGTTCTTCGATAAATATATCTTTTGGTGTTTTGCCTTCTGAATTTTTCATCTCTTGGTAGGAAGGTGGAACGAACTTTTTCACTTCCTGGTGATCAATAATATGAGTCATTACATGCGGAAGTAGCAACATGAAAAACTAACCTAACAACTTATTTGTTTACAATATATAAATACCAATGTTTAAATCTCACAACAAAAAAGATAGTAATAGACTTGTAACTCAAGTAGTTAAGAGCATTTACACCTGCACCTTACTCACTTAGATTCTTTCTCTTATGTATCATTCAACCCAAAACTCAAGTACAAGCTAAAATTTATGGGAGGAACTTGTCTTTGTACTAGTCGACCATCTTTTTTCATCCGAATTAAACTTTAACATATGCGTCCAAATAAGCGAATATATATATATATATTATTCTCTTATCCGGATGTCCGCACATTATTATCGTGCAGATGCTATTGTAAACAGGCAGGAAAACGAGGGGTAATACAAAATACATGGCGTCCGCATGATAATAACGTCTGGATGTTCGCACTGGAGAATTTCTATATATCAGTTATTCTCTTATCCGGATGTCTGCACATTATTATCGGACATCCGGACGTTATTATCATCCGGACGCCATGTATTTTGTATTACCCCTCCCTGCTTTCCTGCATGTTTACAATAGCATCCGCACAATAATAATGTGTGGACATCTGAAAAAGAAAATAATTGATATACATAAATTCTCCTATGCGAACATTCGGACGTTATTATCATGCGGATGCCATGTATTTTGTATTACCCCTCCCTGCTTTCCTGCCTGTTTACAATAGCATATGCACGATAATAATGTGCGGACATCCGAACGTTATTATCATGCGGACACCATTTATTTTGTATTACCCTCCCTGCTTTCTTGCATGTTTACAATAGCATCCACACGATAATAATGTGCGGACATACGGACGTTATTATCATGCGGATGCCATGTATTTTTATTACCCATCCTTGCTTTCTTACCTGTTTACAATAGTATCCGCACGATAATAATGTGAGGACATCCGAATAAGAGAATAACTGATATACACAAATTCTCCTATGCTGACATCTGGACGTTATTATCATGCGGACGCTATATATTTTGTATTACCTCTCCCTGCTTTCCTACCTGTTTATAATAGCATCTGCAAGATAATAATGTGCGGACATCTGGATAAGAGAATAACTGTCTATATATATATATATATATATATATATATATATATATATGTAATTACATAGACATACATACATACATAAACAAACGCATTCATATATACATAAACAAACACATACATACACATCATGTAATATAAAAAAAATATTTCTCCTACATTATTGTTTTAAGGGCTTGTCCAATATAGGTCCCTACAATTTCCATTTCCTAGACATATACCCATCATTCTATAAATCTATGTGTAAAACCCAATTTCAAACTTAAATGACCAGTAGGATATAAGAGGTCATAGTATTCCTATGTTTTTACATCTTTGCCATCAGACTTTATATTTTATTTATAATTTATTCTAAGCATTTCATTAACTATCATAATTGTAATTAAAACTCCCTATTAATAGCATATCAATCACCCCATTTCTTTTGGTTGTCATTCCCTTAACATGTCGCCCCCTAAAATTGTAAAGCAAAAAAAATTTATGTAATGTACATATCCAATAATGTACATATGAAAAAATATAAATGTAAATATATACGTATAAAAATATAGGTATATTATTTACCAAAAAAAAATAGGTCAGTTACTTTGTAATTGAAATTTTCGTACATTTTTCATAAATTAAAATAGGTACATAATAATTTATAGAAATAGGTGCGTTGTATAATTGAAATTTATGAACATTTTTATAAATTAAAAATAGGTACATTATTTAGAAGAAAAAATAAGTTCATTATACTAGGTAAATTGTTTTACTAGGTATACATTATTAGAGAAAAAAATAGGTACATTATTTAGAGAAAAAAATAGATACAAAATTTAGCAAAAAAATAGGTACATTATACCAGGTAAATTGTTTAGAGAAAAAAAAATAGGCTCATTATACTAGGTAAATTGTTTTTACTAGGTACATTATTAGAGAAAAAAAATAGGTACATTATTATACTAGGTAAATTGTTTTACTAGGTATAAATTATTAGAGGAAAAAAATAGGTACATTATTTAGAGAGAAAAATAGATACAAAATTTAGCAAAAAAATAGGTACATTATACTAGGTAAATTGTTTAGAGAAAAAAAAATAGGCTCATTATACTAGGTAAATTGTTTCACTAGGTACATTATTAGAGAAAAAAATTAGGTACATTATTTGGAGAGAAAAAATAGGTTCATTTAAAAAAAAATTGTTTTCATAAAACAAACAATAAAAGATGATCAAATTATTTTTCATAAAACAAGTAATTGGTGCTTTATTTAGAGAAAAAAATAGGTACATTATTTAGAGAAAAAATAGGTTCATTTAAAAAAAATGTTTTCCAAAAAATAAAAAATAAATAGATTATCAAATTATTTTTCAACATAATTAAAATGTACACTATTATTCATAAAACTATAATAAAATAGATCACTAGTCGTATAATTCATAAAAGGAAAACAACATTAATTCCTAAATTTTATATTGAATTTAAATTACTAATACATTAAATAGATTACTAGTCGTAATTCATAAAAAGAAAACAACATTAATTCAAAATAGATTACTAGTCGTAAAATAGATCACTAATACGTTAATGTTGAATTTAATATTTAATTTCAAATAAGTTTCTAAATTAATTCCTACATCCATTACAACCATTTGAAGATCTTTCCAAATTCAACATATGTCATTAGTTACATCCCCCATAACACATTAAGTCATAAATAGGGATAGTTTTGGAATCTGAAAAATACAATAAATCAGATTTTAAGTTATATTAGGTAACTTGCTTAGTTGGATCCTAGTCATCGGTTATTATTTGAAAAAATTGGGTATTTTAAATAGAAAACTAAAGGAAAGGGTTTTAGGTGATTTAAAATGAATTTTATGGGTCTAAGCTCAATTTACTATTGTTTTAAAAGGGAGGGAGAGATGGGTTACCTTAAACCATGATAAGTCTCGTTTCATTTGAATGGTAGATCTTGGGCCGGTGTTCAATTGATTTGGTGGAGCTAACTTCGCCGCTAAATGCAGTATGTTGTTGTTGTTATCATCTTTAAACGAGAGCACGATATTCTTATTTAAACCCAGCTTTTGTGCCTGACTGAATATGCTTGCCTGATGGTATGCGACTGCGATGTGGAATAAACTCTGATTGCTGTCATCTGTTTCCCATATCAAATCAGGATAAGAGCCAATAAGCTCAGCCACGAACTTAAAGTTTCCCAGCTTCGTTGCGATAAATAGTACATGTGAAGGGCTTCTTATAACGTCGATAACAGTCGAGTCATTTTGCCATAAAACTTCTTCCCAAAGACATTTCAGTAATTGACGGCAGGGCGTTCTTGTCAAGTTTCTCTTGTTTGTACCTGGAACAAGTCGAAAGCAAATTAGATTTTTTGTTTGAGTATGAACGTACGTATGGTGAACTTATGAAAATGAATATTCCTTCTTATTGTCTAACTTGTCAAAGTTAAATGTAATTGTATAAGCTTCAATTTCTCTACTTTTTTCCCTTTAATTATGGGGTTTGTCAACTTTCAGACTTGTATCACAATATATATCTAAACAACTTATACGTACAACCAAGGAATTGATGCTATGACCTGAATTTTTCAAACATGAGTAACAAAAAGGTGATAGGTTTGGTTTTGCTAGCAATAAGCAGGATGAGCATGAGTGATAGGTTTGGTTTCGAAACAAGGGATTAGCCCTAAGTTTCTAGTTGACCAAAATACATATGCTAGTCAACATGATAAATTCAATTAGGTTAGCGTAATTCCCCTAGCATCACTAATTAAACATGTTAGAGTTTATTAGTATTCTACATGAATATGAAATGGTATGAGATAAACATGATAAGGCAAAACTCGGGCTATCACCCTTATTGATTAAAGTCATGCTAAGAGTAGTAAAGAGGTGCAATGAGTGAGAGAATTACAAGAATGGAGGAAGTTTTTCAATATTCTTGAAGTTTTGATGGCGAATGCTGAAGGCTTCTGAGCCAACAAATGCAACGCTGTCTCACCATTCGCGTTGCGAACCACTGCAAGCTCCGTATAGTCTTTAAGCATTTTCAATGCTAGTTCTGCATAGTAAAAAACAATAACACTGTTAATTGGAAATGAAGATTCCTAATTATCCGTACACAGTTTACTTAATATAAAGCTGAAGAAACTTTCGGCCACCACATTTTGAAATTCCGTCGGGAATTCTCTGAATGGCCTCAAAAGATTGTTTTTCTTGTCTGCATAGTAGTTTACCGATGATTGCATGTATTTGGCCTATGTATCTTAAGGCCATGTACCCAATGAGGGGTCAGAGGTAGTAATTGTCATCGATAACGAAATCAATTGTTAATAGACATGTTAACATGCTTACCATATAAACCGTTGTTAATGCAGCTGAAAAATATCCCACCTCTTTCCCCCTCATTAACAAGTTTTATGAGTTTAGGGTAGAGATACAAAGCCATCTTGCCATGTCCAAACAAAGCAGCATAATAGAGCGGTGACAATCCTTGACCTCCCCAAATTTCTAGAAGCCTTGGATTCTTTTGCATCAAAATCTTAGCCACTGGTACGGTTCCAGCTGCAACAGCATGATATAAGGCTGTATTGCCCTTTTGATCTTGTAATTCTAGGTCCCGTTTGTCCAACAGTTTCAGCAACTCCTTCACAAAGTGAACATGTTTTGCTCCTGCGGCAACATGAAGAACAGTCTGCCCTCCTTTCGTGATAGATGCACGTAAAAGAGTTTCATCTTCATTCATGATTCTATTAGCCGCTTCCCAGTGACCTTCTGCCGCAGCCTTGCTTAGGGGCACGCATTGTTTGAAGTATTTTTGTTTTGCTTCGGCTGTAAAGATTTGAAACACATGGTTATATAGTATGTAACACAAGAACACTTCCACTAGTTGGTTGTAGTTGAACATAAACTAAACAGCGATGAAAACAAAATTTAATTAAGGTGTTCTTTTGCTGTAGCCTGATTACTTCTTTCTGTGCAAAATTCTATGAACAGAAAAAGAACACTAAACACTCGTATTAAGATGCAAAATTGTTCCACCGCATTGGTTGTACAACAATGCAAGAAACGATCATTTTAATTATTCGGAATAGTTTTTAAAGAGAGATCTTACGTGAATCTTCCAGTGCATCAAGAGATGGTGTTTTAAAAGAAGGTGACACCGGCTGCCAAGCGGGCGAGACTCCATGTGCATCGCCTGTTTCATGATGTGATTCCTTTGAAGGCGGGCAAGGTGTTGAGCTGAAATCTTCAGCCACCATTTCGTCGGATACTATACATGCCATTCAAGAAACAAGTTAGTTTTGTAAGAGTTTGAACTTAATTGGAGCTACAGTTCAACAGAGATTGCTGAGTTCAAATTGTATTTCATTTATTTATAGATATTGATGGAGCCTTCTAAGAGCTCTTAATAATATTTTATTTAAATTTTGCTTGGACAGAAAGGAAAGGAAGTCTTACACCTATATGGAAATACTTCATTTTCAGACTACCAATTTATATCACTGATCACATTAAGTTTGTGTGAACGTGACAACACATATGATGTTTATGATATTACACTTTGAATCTAAACCATTTATGTACAACTTTTTAAGCAATATGGTGCATATTAGTACACGAGTCAAGATCAGTAACTGCACGCCCTTTGTATTTCTCAAGTTATATTATAAGAAAATACATTCGTGGCACATAATGAGATGGCTGAAATATTTTAGGTGTCTAATAGCTAACAATCACGGTTATTCATGTCCATTGTGCTATTAACCCTAATGTTTTAATTCACCTTGAGTGCCAAGAATATCAGTGGCAATAATGTTATTTTCTTGCAAAACAATAAATTCCCATAAAAAAATTATTAAATTCCGTAAAGGATTCAAAACAAATATATTCTTAGAAGAAGAAAACAAACATGATGGCCCTAATACGATAATGCTATTTTCTAATTATAATATAGTAATTACTCCTTTCATGATAACCACTCTTCTAAGATATACTAATTGCTGTCCGTTTATTTGTCTGCTTATGTGTAAGAACATCTCATGTTCATATAAAATATTGGTTAACTTTGGGTACACGTTACACCTACCTATTAAAAGACAAGACTCGTGATGATAGGAACAATGAATTGAACTAATACCCCAATAAATAATGACTATCACGAGGATTAGGTAACGTGGTTACCTAATATGATTAGAAAATATGATTTATCTAATCGTTTCTTATAAGATTTTCT